>OU426980.1:115643035-115757067 GCA_911387785.2 Aelia acuminata | reverse complement strand
AAAGATAATTTCCCATTTTTAATAACCAAATTTCCAACAGATAAATTATAATACATATAAACTTACTGACAATCATTTTTTATCCATTTTCGTAAAAACTATAATAAATATGAATATTACTATACATAAATTAGCAACTTATAGTAGATCAATAGAGGAACGGATTCAATTAACAATTTGCATAGAATCTAGACTTATAATTAGGTTTTAGAATAAAATTAGCAAATTGTAATTTTATGTAATTAAATAATTTATTATATGAATAATAATTAAATAATTATAAGAATAAATTAAAAGTTGGCATTTAATCACTATAACTTCAGAAAGCTACTTGTCTAGTACGTATTATAGTACAATGATGAGCGTTTTTAATTTTGGCACTTCTACTAACTCACTCAACCAACATTGCGTAAATAGCAACTACTCAATGTTAATTAAATGACGAATTATACATAAGTTAATTATATTTAAATACACAAATTTATAGAGTTATTTATATATATATATATATATATATATATATATATATATATTATATATATATATATATAGTGTCTAGTAAAGAAAATGAAACATAGAAGTAAATATAACCCTAGACATCTGTTAGATCAAGGTTTATTTAACAAATGAATGTATATACAATAATTACAATATATTTACACAACTGATTTGGTCAGCCCTTATAACACGACTAAATCGTGTATTATTTTTACTTTTATAAAATCTATATCCATTGTTTTATGGACAGAGCACAGTCCCTGACTGATGTGTCAAGTGTGCTCGAATATCGCATCTTTGCCATTTTTATACTTTCTCGATATATAATAATAATAAGAATTTGGAAATAAGAAATAGAAAACAAAATTAAAAAAACAAATGAACTTTATCTCCCTGATTTTCACGATACAAGCAATTAATCGACTGCGATTACTGCATGCTGCCATGTGAGTTATCGAGTCGAAAAGTTAAAGAATAATGAAAATATTACCAGAGCTAAATACATACAAGTAATACTTATTATTATATATTAAAAGGACAAAAAACAAATTAGTAATAAAAAATATATAAGTATTGAACGAATTACGGAAATACATGAAAATCAAATGTTATTAAATACTTTATATCAGCAATTACAGATAAATTATATTTTAAATTTAGCATAATTTAGTTTCCAAGAATACTCTTATATGTTAATTTCCTCATATGAGGGATATCATTACGATCTTAATATTATTTTTTTTGTTAATCATTTATTGCAAAAGTTTCAAATATAAAATACAGCTTCATATACCATAAAATTATCATAATGGTTAATCCATAATTCTGACCCCATATATGAATTAATGCAATAAAATTAAGTAACTAGCAGTAATGAGCATCATTTTTAAATATTCAATTTTTTTTTTTTATAATACATTAAATACCAGTAAATAAGTTTGATTTTAGCTTTTACAATATTTTTAGCTCTTATGAGACCAAAACAATATTCCAGTAATTAGATTGATACCTACGTCATTTGGTTTTGAAATTCATATCAGTATATTGAAATTTCTAAAAATTATATTTTTTAATTATTCAATAAAAAAAAAGAAAATTAAATAAGTAAATTAATTTTGTTATTAAAAAAAACGACAATTTTTACTCTTCATCTTATAAATTAAAAACAAAATTTAAGTTAATATCATTATCGCACCAATAGAAATTCTTTTTGTCTGCAATCTAAAATCAAATTTGTATTGTAAAAAAATTATAAATAAATGTCTGGATCTTATTTCGAAAAATAATAAATGTCTAGTTTATGATTTGACCTTTTGCTTTATGTCAGTCCCTCAAATGCAGGTAACAGTTATAGTTTATGTGTACATTATGGAGCTTGCTTGCCACTTGTCTAAATTCATTTACTAAGCTGTTGTCAAGTAAATGTTTTAATTATCGATCAATTTTTATGATCCTTTAAACTTAAAACAAACATCACCTAATATGTTAAATTTTGATTATGCAGCAAAAGAAAGGAAAATAAGATAATACAACACCAAGAAAAAAAGAAAAGAAACAGCTTCGCAAATGTCCTGTTTTACTTATGCTCATCTAAATAACCATAATGTAACGATAATGATATAAATTGAAAACGAAAACGTATTCGGAACTGCAGCGTTAGGAGCATCCCAGTTATCACGAATAATTCCTTCAGAGCAGCGACCAATCGTGTTTATATTTACAGAGCTTATTGTCTGCCCATTGTATTGGAGTGGTGATATGCAGAAATTCTTCGCACTGAACTCAGCCGCAGAACCATTCGCTAATGGACCTTCGATAAGATTGTGTATGTGGCAGTCGCAAGGAAAGTGATTGGACTGAATGTTGAGGACCTCTACTCCATCTAATTCAATGGCCCCAGGAAGCGGTGTTTCCAGCAGATGGTTGCCCTGCATACGGAGAACCTTCACTCTTGACTCCGGACGAAGGTGTAGTTCTTGGACAGAATCAATCTTGTTGTTGAGCAAATTGAGGCTGTTAACGTGTGTCATACCCTCGAAAGCCCCTGCTTGAATGACCCCAAGGTCTGACTCCTGAATCGCCAAAACGTGCACGTGTGATAGTCCTCGAAAGGTATGGGTCTTAAGAGCTGTCAGATCCATAAACGAAAGTTTGATCAAACCGACTGAATCGAGGCCACTAAATGCATCTGGTTCGATTGATTTTATTCCAGCTGGAAGGATTAGATGCTCAACATTAGTCAGACCTGAGAAGGCTGACGTTTCCACCTTGTGGAGAGGGTTGCTGTTTAGAAGAAGCAGTCGAACGTTGGAAGTTCCAGCAAAGGCGTAGCCCTCTACTTTGTGTATTTTATTGTGGCCTAAAAGGATTGCTGTTATATTCTGAAGGCCCGCAAAAGCAAATTGAGCTACTGTGGTCAAAGGGGTATGTTGTATCGATAATTCTCTTAGCCTTGGCAGACCACGAAAGGCGAACGGCTTGATAGTTGAAATATTGTTGCCGTCCAGTGATAACTTTCTCAAGTTACGTAGTCCATTGAATGCATCACTTCTTATGAGGGGGAAGTTATTTTTCGTTAGGCTAAGGTGTTCCACCGTCGACGGTAACGAGCTGACCGGTATCTCGTTTAGGCCTCCAGTGTTGCAGAGTACCTAAAACAGAAATGAAGGAGCAAATGTAATTTAAGTTTTTTTTTTAATGTTTAACTATAGCTACTTTATCCAGAATATTCTTGTAAAATAAAATTTAAAAAACATTTCTAAATCTGAAGAAGCCTACTATTGTTAATAAAAAATATAAGCTAATTATACAATTAGTTTCGTTCATTAAACAACGCGCAATTATGAATTCTGATAAGCCACCACTACAGAACACAAAAGGTCGGGTATAATACTAATAATATATAAATAATAGATTTAATACCGATGTTATTTGGGTATTTTCATTAATAAAAATTCCTCATGGTAGAGTTACGGGATCGGGAATTTGATTGTTTATTGTCGATTCAGCACTAAACCACATGTTTAAAAACCCAAACTGCCCATACTGTTACATTTAATCTCTCTTTTTTAAGTTTTTTTTTTCCTTTTAGCAGTAGTATGTGAATCTATGCACCAAAGAGCAAGGTTTGAATCGTTCATTATTTTTTCCAAAAAATCATATCATATTTATTATATTTCATTTTTAATTTTTTTTTTTTTATAACTGATAACCTTTATTTACACCTGTCAATAATAACATGAACAATCAATGAATTTGATAGTTGTGAAATATTACATTGGCATGAGAGCCATGAGGGGGAGCATTACCCAGCGGCATCTCCTACTGGCTTGATTGGTGCTAGGATTGACTACTAGACGAGGAGGTCCCTCATCCAGCTCCTCTTCAGCCTTCTACGGATGTTACCTGGCATGAGTTTTGTGGCCATGTTATTAATGAGTGAGTTGGGGTGTCCTTGTAATTTTTCGTGGAATCTTTTGTAGTGCATTCCTATGTGTTCGTTGACAGTCGGCATGTGAAGGTCATTGTGTAATGTTGCTGACATACCAGGGTGCTTTTGTAATTGTTCTAAAAGTTTTTGCCTGAAAGATTTGAAGTTTGTTAATGTGAGTCTTTTTGGCGATGCCGTATATCTGTGATGCGTAGGTCCAAATTGGTTTCAGTAAGTAGGTGTAGGTGTTTAATTTCTGTCTAAGCTTTAGTTTCGACTATTTTGAGAGGAGTGAATACAGAAGTTTTAGCCTTTGGTTCAAGGTTTTCCTTTTTTTTTTTTTTTTTAAAATGTGGACCCCATGTCATTCGTCGGTCAAATAGGTAGTTAACTGTGTCTGTCTGTGGGATTTGTATATTGTCGAGAAAGACTGGAGGACATGTTTCACGTCGAAGAGTAAAAGTTATGTGTAATGATTTGTCGTGATTTAGTCGGATTTTCCAAAGTTTTAAGCCAGTCATGTAATTTTGTCAAATAATGTTGGAGAGTCTGTGATGCGTGTGATGAATTTACGTGTCTTGTTAGGATTGCTGTGTCGTCCGCATATGTTGCTGTTAATATATCTGAGCTGCATGGAATGTCGTGAGTGTACGTAATGTAGAGTAGTGGTGCGAGCACTGAACCTTGGGGAACTCCTGCTAGGATAGGTTTAATAGAAGATAACTCTGACCCGCAACGGACGGAGAAATATCTGTCAGAAAGAAAGGATTGTAAAATGAGGTAGTAAGTAGGTGGAAGTATAGTCTTGAGTTTAAAGAAAAGACCCTGGGTGCTGATTTTTAATTTAAAAATCATTAATGACTCCTTACATAAAAAATCAAATCGATCATTGGTGTTTATTAGTTTGATTAAAAATAATGATCAATCACTCAGTGATATGGTATTACATACATAATAATGGTCACGTTGGGATCAAATCAATTTTGATTAGAATAAAAATCACCTCTAAGGAGATACTATTTAATGTTTTATTTAGGCGTTTCATTCAAAGTCATTACGTTTTCTATTTCCGTGCTAGCTATGTTGTTTAATATATTTGGGCCTTGCCTATTAAGGATTTTTTAAATATTGTTCACCGAAGAATGTTAACATAGAGCTTCTAGTCAACATCTTGGCACTCTTCTGAAAAAATGTGATTTGGGAACCAAAATTTTTTACTAAGATGTTGTCATGTCAAACGTTGATAACATTATTCTTCACCTACTTACTGGAGACTTAAAATATACCATGGAGAATATTAAAAAAATATATATATATTTCTGATTTAAAAAGTTTTAAGCGAAAATAATTATAATTTGTTTTATCAGAGAATAATGATTAAGATATGTTTATTTTATGCTTATGATAAAAAATATAAATCACTCTTGATAAGATCATCAATTGATTTTTAAAAATTCCAATAAGAAATTTGATTGGATTTTATTTTATTAATTATCGATTTCGAATTCTGTCAAAGAGTTTATTCAAAGTGGGTGTGCGAATGCAGTGTCACCTTTAATTTTTATTTAAACTCTTTTTATTTTTAGTCTTAGTATATCAGTAATCTATTATTTCATATATTCTATATTATTTTTTTTAGTGTACTCTTTTATTTTACGCGTACCGTAAATTTTACCGTTTATTTTACCGCGTAAACTAGGGGGGGGGCAAGCTATGGTCGTTCAGGTTGTAACATCTTACCGCGGAACAGGTGGATGAAACCAAAATTATGTATAATTATAGCAGTCCTTTATCAACTAAGTTATTACAATTATTTGCTTGAAAAAAATGTATTCTATTATTGCTTCCAGTCTTAAAAGCCTAAAAAATGATTGCTTCCAGGGGGGTGCAGCTAACCCCCCCCCCTGCCCTCTGCTGGGTACGCCCATGCCGATTCCTGAATACATTCTCAACCACTGAAAAATGTAATCTCTGCTTGAGTTGGTGATCGATCATTAACTGAAATACAGTTATATTCCTAGTAGTGGTTCGATTTGAGTAAAAGTACCGGTACCTAAAGTAGTTTTTTAAATTTCTATAACTATTGTAATGCCTGTTGTTCAGCCCTAACCGTATAGCAGGTCGTTGTTCTTCTGAATTAATATTTAATGTAACACCTTCTTTGTCTAGACATACGATATGTGAACTCATTCTTAATCTTGAATGATTTTCAATAAGTTATTTCAATTAAAATAGTTTTCGTATATCTGTTTACTGTATTTCTATTCGTAAAGTCTTCGGAAAAACGAATTAACGGTTCAATAGTTTTAACTCTGATATTGTTTTATTTTAAATAAACAATCCCGTTTCAGTAAAATATTTATTTATTCAAATAGAGAAGACGATTTAATATATACTAATTTATTATGAATATGTTAAAAGGTTTTACAATTACAGACCGCGACTTCAATATATTACCTATACACCTATACATGCCTACACAACCTATATTTGATTTTGTGATGTATTTTCACCACATCTTTCTAATTAAAATAATAAAGAACAGTTATTTTCAAATCAATATTATTTTTATGGGTGTAATGTTACACTGAATTATGCCGAGAACAGACCATGCAATAAAATTGATTTATATCTCACTGTAAATAAACAATATATATAAATAAATGAAACAATGCATATGTATATTCCAGAATCTATACAGACTTTTAGTATGATGAAAGAAAGAAAAAGAAAACTCCATCCTTTGCCTAATTTATGTTGGTAATAATTGATTTTAATAACATATTGTAACGTGAATAAAAATCATATGATTAATTCTGTTTCATTGAAAAGAGTTCTTGACTTTTTGGAACCGTTACATTCATGTATTATTATTGATCATAAGTAAAAAAAAAAAAAACATATCCTTATGATTATTTTCTGATAAAAAAATTATAATTATTTTTGCGTAATACTTATATTATATACTTAATAGAGATATAATTTTTTTTTTTTTTAACATTCATCATGGTATATTTTAAGTCTGCAGTAAGTAGGTGAAGAATATTGTTATCAACGTTTGACATGGAAACATGTTAATTAAAAATTTCCCCTTTTCATGGCAAGGTTACTGAATAAAATATTTTTTTCCCTTTTGAATTGAATCTGTGGACATGTCGGGTTTCTTCAACCTAATTTGAATTTAAGTATTTAGAAGATATATTTTTATTTAGTGTTTCTCTTATTTTTATAAAATTCATTATTAATAAGGAGATAATTAAAAGCACAAAAAAGGTTCTTAATGCTCAAGGTAAGGAAAATTATTCTGCACACTAGACGTAAAGAATTCTGCATGAAAAGAATACTTTCATTACATGTTTAGACCATATAATTTACAAGGCAGATCCCTGTTTGTCACTATCATATTTTTGTCACCACACCTAACAAAGTTTCCGGTCAATTAAAGATACCAAAAGGATGAGAGAAACCCACGTTTTATCGAATGACAGCTCATGTGTAATTAACTAAAATAACAGATACTATCCACAATTAAATTCAACGGTGTTAAAGGCCATGAAAAAGATCGAACTAAAAGCTGAGATCTTGTAGTCCTACTTCCTTCTCGGAGATATCAGACTGAAATGCAAGTTTTGGCCTGAATTTTTAGCCGAAACCGAAACCGAAACTTCTGTCGGTCACTAGTAAATACAAGGGCAGGAAAAATACGAATAAAGTTTTGGAGTTTGTTTATAGATTGATAAAAAAATGGTTTGCTATGCTTATAGAAAAATCACTAATTTGCATTCATGATTCCATAATTATGCTGTTGGTCTATACCTTTTTAGAAAGACAAATTAAATTAAATTTATATAACTTAATTTTTAAATTAAGACTTAAAGATTAAAAACTTATTTTTTACCTGGGCTTGAGAAAGACAGATGCATTGGAGCGGGCAGGGGATGGCACCTGTGAGCGCTCGGCCAAGCAAGGAGCTGACTATGATCGTCCAAAGCATTCCTGCAAACAATTATTTTGTCCTAATTATATTCAAAATATCAATTATTTACTAGTTTTTAGTAAATGATGTGAATTTAAATTCACTATGTGTTGTGATTAAGTAGTATTTAACAGAATTATTCAAGTAATCCTTAAGCATATTTATTTATTTGCGTATGTCGCAAGTCACTTGTATGTGAAATATGGGTTTGGATATTTTTGTCTGCGGAGGAAGACATTGCGAACGCACTATGCAAGTACCCCAAAAGCATGGAAAAATTAGGGGGACACCCACTATTCTGATACTAAGATTATTACAGGTTAATCCTAATGAAACGGTTAGAACGAACAAGAATCCACTACACCACAGGTTACTTCAGTTCGTAATACGATTAATGGTATTTATTTTTAATGTATTCTATTGTTTTTCTGCCTTTAAGTACCTAGTGACATATTTTTTTGTGTTCCAATCAAAGTTACTTTTTAACGACTTTGGACTGTAATATTTGATTATCTTTTGGCGTAAGGTTTTTTGAGCCGTAAAACTTGTTTCAATAACTACCACGTTGTTATTGATATACCATTTAATTAAGAAATGCCTTAATTGTTTACCAATTCCCAGTATTTTTGTTATTTTTCCGGACTAAGGCTGAACGATGGGCTGGAGTGTTGCTGAAAATCGCTTTAACCTTGGAGTAATGTTCAGAGTGAATAAGCCTTTCATCTGACGAAACCAATACAAAGTGAAAAAAAGTATTATAACTGAACTAAACAATAATTCATATCTTGAAAGTATTATGCACTAAATTTTTACTTTTATAGCAATAATTTTCTCGGCTGCTGCCTTCGCACAGTCTTTTTTTCTAGTAGTTGCTAAGAATCAACGGATGACAATCTTATCCTTGGAGATTTTCGGTAAAATTTCTAAACGGAACGAAAGGCAGAAATAGTAGGTATATATAATTAAATGAGCTATTACTCGAAGTAACCAATGATATATATATGTAGATAGTTTAAATCAGACTCTGACAACGAGAGACTGTAATGTAAGAATTGAACTAATGCGACCGAAGAATTTTGTAACGACATAGGATGTGACTTCATGGTTGATTTATGGGTCTCCCCACCCACCCACAAACAAGATAAGCACTTGATTGTTAATGATACCCAAATCATAATTAACCATACAACAAAAAGAATCTTTCGATCATAAACAAGCTGACAGTTTTCTGTAACCCCTGGAATGCTCCATTGAGAATGAGAGGAAAACTTAAAAGAAGTCAGTTTTCTGTAAAACAGTGTTGGCATCTCGAAATGGAAGACCAATAGGGCGGAAGAATTCAGGCTTCCCACGTGGCCCTTCCCTTTCCTTTTTCATCCTATCTCGTCCAATCAAACGCTATTCCCTGACCTCACTTCTATAGCTTGTTCCACAAATAACATTCATGGTAGTATCTATAACGTATTTCCATATTTCCACTTCGATTTATAAATCTCAGTTCAACAGGTTATATTTTTATCATTTTGAATGAAAATTTATTATTGAACCATAATATCTTTTTATTCTATATTTAAAAATAGTTGTGGTAAAATAGGAAAATGTAATATATAACTGAGTTTTTGAAAGAATAAAATTCCTCATCCTGAAATGCTTCCCAATATTATTAAAAAATCATTTTCCCCATTCAAAATAAAAGTTCGAAATCATAAAAGCTATTCCCTGACCTCACTTCTATAGCTTGTTCCACAAATAACATACATGTTAGTATCTAAGACTGCATTGCTCATACCCTAGAAGCAACAAGAGTGCTCGCGTTGTATCTATGACATACATTTCTTTACTGCTACCATGAAAAAAACGAAAATAACGAGAGCAGAAAAAAATGCAAAGTCTCTTCTGACTTGAATTCGTATACTTTGGCTTTCTTCTTTATTTAAAATTTTATATTACATCATAGACTGACAAATTTGCTCTTGTTCTATTTGTGAGATACAAAGATGCTCTATTGTCTAGAAACCTTTTCCTCATGTACATTACAATAATTGGTAGTAATTATATTAATTATTTTACTTGACACAAAGCTACCATAAGGAAATAATCAGTTTTAATAGGAGGAAAACAACTTAAATAAATCTAATAGCTCTTCATTTCTAATGTATAAAATGGCTGTGGAGGGATATCTGATACCTCCAGAGTTGTACATTAGCTAACTAATTTTTAGTTAGCTAAGGTTAAACTAAACAGCCAATTAGTTGTAAAATCAGTTTAGATAAAACTGCAGCTAATTTAGTTTTTAGCTATTGGCTCGTAGCTAATTATAATAACTAAATTAGCTGTTAGCTGAAATGGACTACTAAAGTTTTTTTAGCTATAGATAATAACTGTCATGGTAACTTAAACTAATTAGCTATAGTTTTAACTGCCGAAAATAGTTAACAACTAATATTTTCTTATTTGTGTGTTTTAGCCTTTGGAATCTTCATTGGAGTTATGAGTAAATATTTATTTATACGAACTCTCTTTTGTCCTACTTTTTGTTTTTTTTTGCTTATTAAATTCCGTCTTCATCTTATTCTCGTGCGGTGTGTAATTTTAAATTCAATTATATTTTCGACATGGGGAAGTTCACGATGTTCAGACAGTTTCGTGGTCTAGTTCTTCTGTTTCGTTGTCCAACGCTACAAGACGTCTATCATTTGGCTTTGCAAAACAACATCACTTGATGAGATTGATATTAACACTGATAATTCTAAATTAAATAACTATAAAAATAATAAATAAAAACTATACATTACAATATTAAACTATATATTCTTTTCTTATAAAGGGAATTCAAAATTTGTTTTCTTGAAAATGTTGTTCTTTATTTTTCTAAAAATTGTAATTTACTTATATGAATTATTTATATTTCAATTTTTATTAAAATATTGCTTCTCGCGTATATTATATAAATTTTCGTTTCTATTTTTTTCTCTTTATTACATTCGAATAAAGTTTTCTAAGCTTAAATATTTTACAAAAATTATTTCTACTATCATCAGCAGTTTATTTTGTTAATTGTTTTTAGGTAAAATTGAATTTTAATTTTAATAAATTGTTTGATTAAAAATTTTGACACTTATTTATTTTTCCCAAAATGGAATTACCTGACTATCCTAGAAAATAAAATTTACAACAGGTTCCATTTGCAAAATGTTACAAGTTACAACTCCTTAGAAACTGTGTTTAACAAGGTAACTAATCAGTGACATATAAATACATTAATGGTTTGCTCCAACTTTCAATTTTATATATTACTTTGCTGCTTTAACCCTAGATAAAGCTTATTAGTTATTAACTTCAACTTTAACTAACCCTTCATAACTAAAAAAAAGTAGTTGCCTGAATTAGCTAATAGCTAAATTAGCTACGAGAATCATCTATTGCCTAACAGATAACGTATATTCTTTTAACTGCTATTCCATAACTAATACCGCTAAATTAGCTGTAGCTTTTAGTTATTAGCTATAGATAATTTTTGCCCAACTTTGGAAGCCTCTTATGCAAAATCCAAAAGGACCGAATTCTAGCTTCAACCATCACCAAGCTGTTAATGAAACAAATTGTTCTCTGGTAATAAAAAACTTTTTTCTCTCAGACATAGCTTGAGTAGTAGAGTGTTATAACTGAACATTACTGCATGAAATTTGTTCAAGTGATTCCATAATTTTTTTTATTAATTAAATTTTTTTATCCATACCCCTATTCTTGCTAAGACAACTCATTTCGTTTAGAGCATCGCTTATCCAGGAAGTTGTAATTTTTCTGATAAATTCCTTTGAAGCTTTTTTAAAACCAAAAGTACAATGATTAAGTTATGCTTGATTTGTAACTAAGATGATAATTTCCTGTTTATTAGGTAACAATTGCTCACTTTAAATATGACGGAACTCGCATTAAAAGATATAAACAGTTTTCTGGTGTTTGTTTGAGACATAAAATTTGTACAATTTAGTTAATTAATCTGTGTATTTAAAAAATAATGTCAAACGCAATAGAAATATAAAAAAATTACCTATTAAAACAATAATTAGAAGTAATCTGGCCAAAATTCCAGGAATTTCAGAAATTAGTCTAATCCTACCAAACATTTTTTTTTAAACCACGCAGATACCAGGTATGGTATTAAAAAGCCTAATAATTGTAGAAGTACCTATTTCCAGAAAATAAATATCTTCTTGGGAATAGGCCTTTTTCAGAGAGGATATCTTCATTAAAATTCATTTTTAGTAGTGTTTTGACAGCCCAAGTTATTAGATTTTACGCTAGTTTTTTCTTTTTTTTTTCTTTAATACCTCACACAACCACATGTGGAATTTAATTCAAAACGACAAGATTTTGAAGCTTATTAATGTTATTTGTTTTCTCTGAATATTAATAATCTTTCTTGAAGAAGATAAACTTTAAATATCTGTCACTACAAGCCATTCTCTGTAAGGATGTACTGTTTCTTGGTCAGCGGTCGTGCATGTGGTGATTTGACCGTGATCACTCTCAAAAGCCCGACTTTATAGGAGCTGGGCATAGCTGAGAAGTGTCTGTCGGCCCTAAAGACGTATCCGTTTAAGAATTGAAAATACATCCGCTACAGCCAAATTCGATATTAGAAAGCTGATCAGTAGCTTACCATTAAGGTGCTCTGCACCCATGAAAAAGGTTCTATAAAACCACCCGAAAACATTTCATGATACCTTTCATTATATAAATTATACATGTTCCAATAGATTTTCAAGCCTCTTTTTTCAAAAATGGAAAATTATTATCATAATTCAAAGGAAATGACAATGTTGGCATCGAATTTTTCGATGTAATGGTTACTAGAATTTTCGTAATGGGATAGTAGAATTTAAATGATTAAAGATCGAGAATTGAGAAAATATAAAGGGTGTTTCAGGTTTAAATGAGAATAAAAGAAAATCATCAAAACAATATCTCTTGGAGGTAGGTCGTACAACGCTTTTCACAGGAATCAGCTGTGAGTACAGACAGAGTACAGAGTTGATCAGCTTATAATACTTAATTCAATATGTGTTCCAACTACTTTATCAATGTAATATAAACATTAACATTCATTTTAATTTTCCCTCCAGAGAAGGATATGTGTGTTTGATTCCTAAGTTCGATTCTAAACAATCAAGTTCGTTAGTTCTTTCTAAAGAATTAACTCATTTTGTAACAAAGGCAGAAATAATATGGATTTTTGGTGTTTTTTCCTATTTCTATGTTAAAATATGCCAACAATATATTATTGGTAAATTAAAAAAATATTACTCTTTGAAAATCCTATTTGGGACAGAAGTGAAAAAAAAATCAGCCCCAATTTTTTTTTTAATCTATTATAATTACTTTCCTTTAATGAAGGTTAGACATAAAAAAAAAAGTTTTAAAAGTTGAAAAATTTATTCATTCTGATATTCTTGAAACACCAAAAACGAAGTGTGAATTTGTAACTTTCATGTTTCTGAAGTTTTCAAGTTCGCAAAAAACATAATTGAAAAAAAAAATTAAACTACCTTTGACATATTTAAAAATAATTCAGAACCTTATACATTACTTAAAAATGTAAATATAAACAAAAATCTTGTAATAGTGTTACGGCCTATCTAAGACCCGGTAGATATCAAAGGAGAGAAGGCGGAAGGAACTTAAACTTTTAATGCACCATAGAAACACGGTATCTGCGCTGCAACATCAGAACAAATCTAAGCTCTAGAACTTTTGAGATCCCTCTAGAAATCATCACAGTTATATTCACAGGAAACGGGCGAGAGGAGAGAGTGTGTATCGACAGACTCTCTTGCGTGCAGTAAGTTGTGACACATTATGACAAACTTGTGACAAGGCTAGGCGCACATCGAGACACTCGACGCAGAGCAGAGCAGTTTTTGTGGAAAGTGTATTAGATAGGAACCGCGCATATTGGGACGCAGAGCAGGGCAGCGCAGTTTCCTATCTATTACACGTATTACAAAAACTGCTCTGCTCTGCTCTGCGTCGTGAGTGTCTTAATGTGCGCTTGGCCTAAGTGTTAGATTTGCGCAGGTTGTATATTTGGAGGACTTTGGTAAGGATTGTAATTTACATGTATTAGCGTAAGTTATAATTTATTATTTGTATTATTCTGATAATAAGGCGGTAAATTTATGTATTTTTCTTGTAAATATTGGATTAAATAAAGAGACTGAACATTATTTTCAATACTATTGATGAGTAAACGCATCTCTGGGACTAATAAAAAGGGTTAAAGAAAATCCTTTGTTGTTAGAACTTGAAATAGGACGATTGAAACTTGTAAAAAAGTATATACATACACATATTTATGCATGACTATTTATATACCTATTTTTAATAAATATATAGGTAGGTCTGTTAAATATTTGGATTTCTGATATGAGCGTAGGGATTACTGTTTATATAATAAAGTTATGGTGTAGGGAGGGTAGCACGTGGCTGGAAACTATGAGCAGCCTCTGTTTGAACATTACATTAAAGAACGGCCGGGGGCAAGGACCACTTCTTCCCTGATTTCATAGCGAATTTCATGCTTTTTTTTTTCTTAAAAAATGTTTATTCTATTTATTGCTATCCACATTAAAAAAAAAAACAATGATCTACACTAAACAGATATTCTAAACTCTGGTTTTATTTTATAATAAAACACACCACCTTTGCGTACATTTAGTTATGCTTACGATAGTATATAACGTGGGCCTCCCCCCCCCAGGCGATGAAACATCTCCGCATCAGTATTACGCCTATCCGCCTGGTAAAACTGACCATGAGCAATATTGAGTGTTCTGGGGGATTTATCCGATGAATTTACCATCCTTACATACATACTTACATACATACTTATAATAGTGTTTGACAAGGGGACTCTCTTGAATGTTGTCTCTTGAATCAACAAACATCTGGACCAGCGGAACGTTAGGTACGAAATTCGGGCTATGGTGAGGACGTCGATATGGTCGGTTGATCAAAAAATTAAGTGGAAGAAGCCTAATAAGCTAGTGGCTTGCGATTTACAACAAAATACAGTAAACTACCGATTATCCGGTGCGACCGCCGCGAATAATCCTGAAAATTACAAAAAATCTTAAATAAATAAAGAATGTTTTTTCTTTTTACATATTTACTCAATATATTTATCAACGTAAATATATATTGAAAACTATCCAAATGTATGGTTGAATACAATCTCATTGAAAAAAAAATTTCTCGCAAAATCTACTTATCTATTCTTTGCCAGAAACACAATAAATACATATTCAATCCTTCCATACAGAAATAAAATAAGACTGAATAAAATTTAAAAAAATCTGGTGCGTTCGCGCAACACACAACTTTCACTTACCAACTTACTTAGATTAGAAATTAATGCGTTTTGTTAATTGCCCCTTCTCAAATGAACAGAACGGCTTTAATTATGAACTATGGTCTGTCATTAAAGGCGTACTCCGCATGCCTGGGCTCAACGAGTTTTATTAGTTGACTGAATATTTTTATTTTTTTCTTCTCTTTATGTTTTCTTTATTTTTATCATATCTCATATTTAGCCATTTCTTATTTTTAGGCGTAACGAGAGACAGTTAATTTTTCCATATAAACAAAAACAAAGGTATTTTATAGGAAACAAACAAACAAAAAAGGCCCCCCCCCACAAAAAAAAAGCCCCCTCAGAACATTTTAATAATGATAAAGCTTACCTGATATTAAAGAACACCTAATTTTCATTTAATATGACGAATTTGATAAAAATCGTTAAAGCCGTTTTTGAGATCATCGAAAAAAAGGTAAACATTGGAAAAAAAATTATGAAATAAAGTGCCCGCTCCGTTTGACCAATTTTGATGAAATGTTGGGTATCACATCCTTGGCATATACATACATCAAATACCCAGTTTGATCAAAATCGTTAAAGCCTTTTTTGAGTAAATAAAAAAAAAACACGTGAAGATGATACAAAATTTATTAAGTAAAGTCCCCCCTCCGGGTAATGAATTTTGATGAAATTTTTACAGTCATATCTCGGGCATATAAATATTTCAAATACTCAGTTTAATCAAAATCGTTAGAGCCGTTTTTGAGAAAATCGAAAAAAAAACTTAAAAGTTATTAAATAAAGTACCTCCTCCCTTTGAGCAATTTTGATGAAATTTTTGCTGTCACATTGCGGGCATATACATACACTAAATACCCAATTTCAGGTTAGCACGGTTTATAGTTTTTGAGCTAGTCTGTTCACACACACACAGACCATTTCGCGGGACTTGGTTAATTGGACTCAGGGGACCCCAAAACGTGTATTTCCGTTAAAAACCGGAAGTCGAAATTTTTCACGATCGCAATACTTCCACTTACTGTATATTTCATATATAGGTAAGTGAAAGTAAAAAAGA
Organism: Aelia acuminata; assembly: GCA_911387785.2. NCBI lineage: Eukaryota > Metazoa > Arthropoda > Insecta > Hemiptera > Pentatomidae > Aelia > Aelia acuminata. The sequence goes on along the minus strand of OU426980.1, from coordinate 115,740,725 downwards.
TTGTATTTCTGGAAAGTCTCACTTAAGAGCCTTAAAAGTGTTTAATTACTGTTAAAGTGACACATAATCGTATTAAATAAAGGTAGAAATAAAAATTTAGAAACTCGTTATTGTCATAAGGTAAACAGAAATTATGTTGGAATGGAAGACATGTCACTACTAGTGAAAAATAGGATTGTATCTCACAACTTATCAAAACTAATTGAAGAAATCGGTCAATTGCTTTTGAGTTTTTGAGAAGAAAAATTTGTCTTTCGTCCTTTTTCCGAGGTTTTAAAACTTCACCTACCAAAAATCTATCACTACCGATATACTTAAATTTGGCGGAAAAAGTATTTACAATTATTATTTACTATTAAAAACAATAATAATTTTTGAGTAATAATATTTAAATCAGAACAATACTTTTTTTTTAAAAAAATTCTCCATGATATATTTTGAGTCTGAAGTAGCGAATAACTCCAGTAGGAGAAGAATATTGTTATCAAAGGCACAAGATAGCACTTGTGCCTTTTCGATATGAAGGAAGAAGTAACCTAAAGAATTCATATCAAACAAAATATTTAAATAGAGTGTTACCCAACTAAAATATATATATTTTGAACCAAAGAACGGTAGACAGAACATATAATTTAATCATTGTATGTCTTTAATTATTAAAAAAAATGTAATTATTATTTATTTTATACATTTGTAATTGAAGTATAACTTGCGTTAGGATGGTATTTACCAGGGTTTGAAATTAATTATTAAAAAAAATCAAAATCAAATCTGATCAACATTTCTACCTGGAATCGTTTAAAATCATTTAATGATTTTATCAAATTTATTCAATATTAGATTTTATCAAATTTATTTCATGATTTATTATTTGATTTTTATCAAAAGAGATTTTTATTTATTTTTCATAAGTGAAAAACATATCCTGATCATTATTTTTATATAAAAACTTTACTATTAAAAACAATAATAATTTTTGAGTAATAATATTTAAATCAGAACAATACTTTTTTTTAAAAGATTTCTCCATGATATATTTTGAGTCTGAAGTAGCGAATAACTGCAGTAGGAGAAGAATATTGTTATCGACTTTCAGTACCAGAACATCTTTTTTTCCGAATTGAATTAGAATCTTTTAGAAATAATTAAGAAAATTTATATAAAAACAATAACTGCCCTGGAGGAGCTGGAAGAGTTTAATTTGTAAAACAAAATTTTTTCCAAGTACTCGGGTGTCGAATAGTAGTTGTTAACATTACATAACATAAAATCAGGGAATATATTTCAAACAAAATAACTAGTATGGAATAGAAAAAGTAATGAGTTTGAATAAAACGCCTAAATATAACAATGTATCTTCTAAAAGGTGATTTTTATTTGTTTTTTTAACGCCCCGTTATGCTACTATGGCTAATCGGACGATGGGAGTCCTAAATTTTGCCTATCCAGGTATAATTAGGATAGGGATCTTTAACGAGTGTAGCTGATTTCGTACAGGGTCGGGACATGATTTTTACTTTGCCATAAATATTTTTTGGATCCCAATTCGATCATTATTTATGTAATACTGTCACTCAGTGAGTGATAATTTTAATCAAATCAATAACCATCATAGATCGATTTAAATTTTTATAAATAAAGTATGATTTTTCAAATTAAAAAACAAATATAACAATTATTGAATGATTTGTAGCGAAGAGTGAAAAATACTGTAGGAATTTATTGGAAAAAATAATTTTATGATAAAGAAGATTTATTGGAAAAATAATTATCGATTTCAAATCATGGTATTTACACCTATTTCGCATTCTGGTAGGCATAAATAAGTATTACAGGACCGATTCCTTCAGTATAATTTTTTGTAAAAGCTCTCAAGAAAGGTTTTCCAAGTCTTCAGAAAGGGACGTCAGGTTTCGTGAAGGGCTTAAAGGTGAATTGGCAGGGAGAATGGGGGTGGTTTAAGCTGACTCTATGAACGGAATTCAGTCTCCATGACAGGCAGCTATTTGGCTTTGATTATTGATAATTTAAAAAAAAAAATTCTAAAAATATTTGGGAATATATTTAATAAAATGCCAATTGCTAATTGTGCTTTCGCTCTTTTTCGAGTTCTTTTGGACGGATTTCTTCAATTATTTTACCTACATAATTCATAACTATGAAAATCTTAAGACATATACTTTAATAGGAATTTTTTTTCTTGTTTGAGATCCTCAATTCATATTTTCAGGTAGAACACTTTACCCTGAATTTCCTGTATACAAAACAATAAAACCTTTGAATATTTGATACATAATTATATCTTTAGTCTCTTCAGAAATGTCAGGCAATACAAACAAAATTATAATTCGTGCTTTTACGTAATTTTTTTTTTTTTGTACTGTAATATTTAATTATGGTTTTATGATATTAATTAAAAATAATATTTAATAAGCGAAATGTAAATATTAATATTTACTGTCCATTTTTTGCAATATATAAAAATATTTCTAAAAGTTTATTTACTATATGAGTAACGACATAACAAAACTGGCCTTGTCAGCTTTTTAAAAAAATTCAGTATTGACTAAAAAAGATTTTATAAATTTCAACGGCTAATCAATACTATTTTTACTTTCACTTACCTATATATGAAATATATAGTAAGTGGAAGTATTGCGATCGTGAAAATTTTCGACTTCCGGTTTTCAACGGAAATACACGTTTTGGGGTCCCCTGAGTCCAAATGACCAAGTCCCACGAAATGGTCTGTGTGTGTGTGTGTGTGTCTGTGTGTGTGTGTGTGTGTGTGTGTGTGAACAGATTAGCTCAAAAACTATAAACCGTGCGAACCTGAAATTGGGTATTTAGAGTATGTATATGCCCGCGATGTGACAGCGAAAATTTCATCAAATTTGCTCAAAGGGAGGGGGTACTTTATATAATAACTTTTTAAGTTTTTTTCGATTTTCTCAAAAACGGCTCTAACGATTTTGATTAAACTTAGTATTTGATCTATTTATATGCCCCAGATATGACTGTAAAAATTTCATCAAAATTTATCAACCGGAGGGGGGACTTTACTTAATAAATTATGTATCATTTTCACGTGTTTTTTTTTATTTACTCAAAAACGGTTTTAACGATTTTGATCAAACTTGGTATTTGATCTATTTATATGCCCGAGATATGACTGTAAAAATTTCATCAAAATTGATCAACCGGAGGGGGGACTTTACTTAATAAATTTTGTATCATTTTCACGTGTTTTTTTTTATTTACGCAAAAACGGTTTTAACGATTTTGATCAAACTTGGCATTTGATGTATATATATGCCAAAGATGTGATAGTCAACATTCATCAAAATTGGTCAAACGGAGGGGGCACTTTATTTTATAATTTTTTTTCAATTTTTACCGTTTTGATGGATGATCTCAAAAACGGCTTTAACGATTTTTATTAAATTCGTTATGTTTAATGAAAATTAGTTGTTATTTATTACCAGGTAAGCTTTATCATTATTGAAATGTTCTGAGAGGGCTTAAATGGGGAAGGGGCCTTTTTTGTTTTCCTATAAAGTACCTTTGTTTTAGTTTATATTGAGAAATTAACTGTCTGTCATCACACCTAAAAATAAGAAATGGTTAAATATGATATATGAAGAAAATCAAGTAAACATATACAGGAGAAAAAAAGAAAAATAATCCGTCAATTCATAAAACACCTTGAGCTCACGCATGCCCCGTACGCCTTTAATGACAAACCAATGCGTTATTATTACCTATAGATGTTCTGTTCATTTGAGAAGTGGCAATTAACAAAACGCATTAAGTTCTAATCTAAGTAAGTTGGTAAGTGAAAGTTGTGTGTTGCTTGCACGCACCAGATTTTTTACTTTCACTTACCTATATATGAAATATATAGTAAGTGGAAGTATTGCGATCGTGAAAATTTTCGACTTCCGGTTTTCAACGGAAATACACGTTTTGGGGTCCCCTCAGTCAAAATAACCAAGTCCCGCGAAATGGTCTGTGTGTGTGTGTGTCTGTGTGTGTGTGTGTGTGTGTGTGTGTGTATGTGAACAGACTAGCTCAAAAACTATAAACCGTGCGAACCTGAAATTGAGTATTTAGAGTACGTATATGCCCGCGATGTGACAGCAAAAATTTCATCAAATTTGCTCAAAGGGAGGGGGTACTTTATTTAATAACTTTTTAAGTTTTTTTCGATTTTCTCAAAAACGGCTCTAACGATTTTGATTAAACTGAGTATTTAATCTATTTACATGTCCGAGATATGACTGTAAAAATTTCATCAAAATTGATTAACCGGAGGGGGGACTTTACTTAATAAATTTTGTATCATTTTCACGTGTTTTTTTTATTTACTCAAAAACGGTCTTAACGATTTTGATCAAACTGGGTATTTGATGTATGCATGTGCCCGAGATATGACTGTAAAAATTTCATCAAAATTTATCAACTAGAGGGGGGACTTTACTTGATAAATCTTATTCCATTTTCACGTGTTTTTTTTATTTACTCAAAAACGGTTTTAACGATTTTGATCAAACTTGGTATTTGATGTATGTATATGCCCGAGATATGACTGTAAAAATTTCATCAAAATTGGTCAAACGGAGGGGGCACTTTATTTCATAATTTTTTTCCAATTTTTACCTTTTTGATCGATTATCTCAAAAACGGCTTTAACGATTTTTATCAAATTCGTTATGTTTGATGAAAATTAGTTGCTATTTAATATCAGGTAAGCTTTATCATTATTAAAATGTTCTGAGGGGGCTTAGTTGGGGAAGGGGCCTTTTTTGTTTTCCTATAAAGTACCTTTGTTTTAGTTTATATTGAGAAATTAACTGTCTCTCATCACGCCTAAAAATTAGAAACGCTAAATATGATATATGAAGAAAATCAAGTAAACATATACAGGAGAAAAAAAGAAAAATATTCCGTCAACTCATAAAACACCTTGAGCTCACGCATGCACCGTACGCCTTTAATGACAAACCAATGCGTTATAATTAAAAATGTTCTGTTCATTTGAGAAGTGGCAATTAACAAAATGCATTAATTTCTAATCTAAGTAAGTTGGTAAGTGAAAGTTGTGTGTTGCGCGCACGCACCAGATTTTTTTTCAGTAAGGAATGCGCAGTCTATTTTGCAAGCAATGAAAAAATTAACGAAATTAAGGTAAGAGATAATCAAAAATTAAGTGTAGTCAACACTATTGAGTTTTGATGCAAGAAACAATTGAAAACATAGCCAGTTTATATTATTCAACATTTTGAATGCACGTCTATGGGATTTTTAGCGAAGAGTGAAAAATACTGTAGGAATCCAATGCTAAATAAATTTCAACCTCGTGTGGATAAGGCGTGTTGTCACTACTCGTATGCTGAGTATGGGTCAAAAGCTTCCGAACTGTTTATTTATTACTTGTTTCTAAAAAAATGACTTGGAAATTAACCTAAGTTTTTATTTAGAATAAAATAACATCATAATTAAATATATAAATAATAAATTTTGATTAAATGATTTATGAATAATAATTTAATTATTTAATATTGACTCATTTATAAATAATAAGTTTTGATTAAATTATTTATGAGAAAGAAAAATATTTTAGAGTTTTAATGATTTCTTGTGTCGAAAAGTTTCTAGACGCTAGTTGTACAAGGTATGTTGCTTATTTATAGGCGGTCCCAGGTATGCTGGACGATTCGTCCCCTTCCAAAATTTAGAAAAAAATTGTTAGTGCAATTTTTGCAACTAACTCTTAGAAAATTTCTAGCATAGTAGTATTTATGTATATGATCTTCAAAAAATTCCTATTCTTTTTGCAAATAAATAAGTGTGCTGCGAGTTCGCTGTAGGTATTTTTGTATATCGTCACATCCTCCTCCTAAAAGTTTTATATGGTACTGCGCATGCTTATTTATTACAACGTATTAACTTTTATTTTGAAAGTATTTTAGTTCATTTTTAAAAGTGCGTCAAAAGTCTGGATTGGATTTGTCCGAAAGAATCTTTCGTGAAATCAGGATTATTTCCAAAGTAGTTCTTAGTACCGTTATCGATTTTATTAAAAAATATATCATAGAAAGTTTGAGTGATAGGCCAAAATGTGGGAGACCACGTAAGCCCTCCAATAAATTTGACAGAATCATTAGGAGAAAATCTGTTGGTGACGTCCGTGGTACTTCTATTGGCAGTCTCGAAAGATGAGACAGGAAAATATGTCAGATGTGTCCCGAAGTGTCTAGAAGATTAAGAGTTTTAAGGTCGTCCAACTAATATTTTATCATCATCACAGTGTTAAGTCTGTATACTAATGGGAAAATTTATTCTTCTCGGTAAAATCGACAATTTATTTATCTGGAAGTGTTGAGAGAAGATTTTACGTTACCAAACTGCAAAATGAACTATCAACGGTACTGATTTCCCATAGTAAAACATGTTGGATTAAATATTATGGTTTGGAAAAAAGTTTCCGGTTACTGGTATGGACTTATTACGGCCTTATTGTGAAAACAAGTAAAATTGCGAATGCGACCATTAACGAAAATATTTTAAATAGCCATTAACTTCTATATAATAAAAAACTGCAAAAAAAGTTTGGTCATTTCAACAGGATAGCTATCAATAACATACTTAAAACTTACTTAAAGGATGGCTAAACTAAAAAAATGTACCTGGGAAGAATAATTTTTATATTTTAATATGCTGTTAATTTTTATTCTGGATAAAAACGTACGTAATTGCTAGTGTAATTTTGTAGAAACGACTAATAATAATCTGTACTGAAACTCATGACCGATTCTGTAGATGTTAGTTGAATAGATAACTATACATATATTTTTTCTCTTTGGAATGAGTGAACTATTCTTTAAATAAAATCCCAAAAATGTTGACAAATATGAATGAAAATCCTAGAAAACTTTCAATCAAAACACAAATAATTTATTCATTTTTCCAAATGAAACTGAAAAAAATACCCTCACACATGGCTTTTTTTACAACTTTCGGAGTTAGGCCCGATTATTTTTGTTTGTATCGTCATTTATACTGGTTTTATTTTATTTTAAAAATTAGTTTACTTTGTACTAATTTACTACTAATAATAATACTATAATACTAATAATAATTGTTTACTATTATAAAAAAATTATGTCAAAATGATAAATACCATATCAACATTCAAATTTTCTAAAAAAGATTCTAAAGAAAAAAAATTTTCTAAAAGAAAATTCAAACAAATTTTCTAGCCAATAAAAAAAAAAAAAAAAAAAAAAACAGATGATAATTTTTAAAACATAAGTAAAAATTTTTGTTCTATGTTTGTAAAAAGAGCCGCTAGATGCCTCTGAAGCACGGGGGAGGTTTGTTGGAACCACGCACTAGATAGCGTTCGGAGTCGCATCTTATTTTTTTAATAACTGCGAACGATTCTCATCTTTTATAAAATATATTGTATTAGGGATTAATTTATTTTCAAATTCCCACAAAAATTCTTACTGACGATAGCACTCTATTAATATTTTAAAATTATGTTGTTGCCCTTTTCTTTTCAGAAATCTCTAAGGATAAACAATTGAATGTTTGAAACAGGTAAGTTCGGATGGGAATGGAGTTTATTATGTATATATATACGAGTATATATATATATATATATATATATATATATATATATATGTGTGTGTGTGTGTATATATGTATATATATCCTAAGTTCTAGCTATTTACCTTTAAACTTTCCCTTAACCTAAGTACTAAAATTACACCTCTACATTACATTACATTATTTTTTCACAACGGTCATGCTCATTTTCTGTGATTATTTCTTATTTTCTTTGCTTAAGAAATAGTCTATGACACTCTTTTCGGTTGAAGTTAACGCTAGTGTATGTTTCAAACTAATTTATTTTGATAAATGATTATTGATCTGTATAAAGAGCTTATTATTAAATAATTAAAGAATTAAAACAATTGGCCTTCCTAAAGGAAAAATCCCTTAATACCATACTTTACTATAGGATAAAAAACACAGATGCGTCTAATGAATTATATATATATATATATATATATATATATATATATATATATATATATATATATATATATATATACCAGGTCATTCAAAAAGTCCTGTCGTTTTTTTGGGGGAAATTATAAATAAATAAATATTTTCAAATAATCACCTTTATTAATCAAAATATCCACCGTTACAGTCGGTAACCTTCTCCCAACGAGATGGTAAAGCCCAAATTCCTTCCTTAAAAAACTGTTGATTTTTACTGCAAAAATAAGTGGTCAGTTCGTGAATTAGGTTGTCACAGTCTTGAAAACATTTCTGTCTCAGATTGTTGTCGAGATCTCTGAATAGGTGATAATCAGTGGGTGACAGGTCAGGGGAATATGGTGGGTGAGGCAAAACTTCCCAGCCTATTCAAGCGGGAAGTTAACGAAGATGCAGTTGTCAAGCGAACAAGCATATTGGCATCTGAAAGCTTATGAGGAATCCATTTATCCAGTTTTTTCACTTTTCCCAGTTCTTTAAGGTAATTCCAGGCAGTGGTGGCTGAGATATTAAGTTGAGAGGCTATCTCTGAACAACTTTGACGCGGATCCAACTCTACTACTCTTCGAACGTCCTCCTTATCAACTACAGTTGGTCGACCCGAGCGTGCCTCGTCTTCTAGTGTCTCGTCGCCTCCACGAAATTTTGAAAACCAAAATTGTGCCTTCCGCTCAGACAGCACATCTTCCCCAAACACGGAGCATATTTTTCTAGCAGTTTCGGCAGCTTTTGAGCCAAGTTTAAACTCATAGAGCAAAATCGACCGAAATTGAGTTTCAACTGGAATCATTTTAACTAGACAGTTGGATGGTGACTGCATTAAATTAATCCTTCTTAGCCTCCTATTCATAAAGTATAAACATTTGTGTTTACATGGATAAAAGTTGTATTGAACGGAATTAATTAGCAAACACTCTAGAATCAAAATAAACAACGAACAAACGAAAAACGACAGGACTTTTTGAATGACCTGGTATATATATATATATGTGTCGATGAAGCCGAAAATATAAATACTGTAAACAGATGTTAAAATATCGATATTCCATTCATATTTATTTTCATAAAGTCAATTGTCACTATGTTTTTTTTTTTTTTTTTACACTTACCTATCACCAATAGAACAAATCTATTCGAAGTAAAATGGGTTCTTGGAATAAAATCGTTATCCTTTGTTTATTTCATAGAAAAATGAAAAATGGAATGAAGAATAACTGCTTATTTATTACGTTAGAAAAGATTCATTTTCTTGAATAGGTTTTAGTAGAAGTTTTTATAATACCTTTTTCTTTTCAGTTATGTTACATTATTCGTTCAATCAGTTTTAGAATAGGCAGACTGAAAGATAAAGAAAAATATTTGTTTATGCCGTCCTTCGGAGGGGACATAATATGGCGGTATCAAGCCTGTGCGCTGTAAGGTACTCTTAAAAGGTCTCTATCCTAATTATAGCTGCAAAATTATATATGCAAAATCGCTTACCCCCACTGTAAGACAATGCTTTATTGGACAATGATTAGCCATAGCAGGATCAACTAATGTTAAATACATAAAAAAACTTTTTTTTTTAAATGTTAAGAGACCATATAACTTTTATTGATGAAGTTTTTGGTTATATTTTGAATTTTCCGCAATATAAAATTCAGTCAAAATAATACTCAATTTTATTTTTATTTTATACCCTCAGCAATAATTGGCGATGCCTTGGTCCCGACGAGACCAGAAAGCGGGAGTCTACTGTATTTCACTATAATGAGGAATCTGGTAATCAGATGGAAAATTGAAACCAATTCGCTAATGAAAACTGATTAATACTAAAAAAATGACATTAGCATTAGTAAAACCCAATGTTTTGTTTTCAATAAAAAAAATAAAAATGATGATTTTACTGATTGGAATATAAAATAAACATATGCTGACTTTGCTTAGTATTTTTTAAAAGTATTTGTTTTTATTATTGGCTAAAAATGAATAAAGCCAAGAGCCAATTTCTCTCATCCACACCTAAACATCATGTGTTAAACGTCTCATTCATACTCTTGCCCTCTAGTATTTTTTAACAATATTGCGATTCCCACCTCTGACTCTGAGTAAGCTATTTGGGTCCTTACATGGAAAAACGACTGACGTGGAAAGACCATGTTAGACACAAAAGAAAAGAACTAAACCAGCGATATGGACTTCTTTCAAGAGTACTTGACAAAGTTCAAAATTATCTCTGACTAGCAAATTAATAATACACAAAGTAGTAATTAAACCATTTTGAGTATACGGTATTGAATTATGGAGAACAGCAAAAAAGTCAAATATACAATCATTTCAATCAAAAGTATTAAGGAAGCTCTTAGATGCCCCTTTTTATGTCTCTAATTAGACCTTACACACTGACCTCGACATTCCTTACTTCCAAGAAACGGACATAGATCGTTACCGTGACTTTCATAACAGGCAACCTAAATTCCAACCCACTAACTCAAGCTTTACTCACTTCCACAAAGTATAATGTTGAGACACTGGTCAAGAGATTTTCTGGAATACACAGTGATATATAATTTCACATTTTGTCTTTCATTTGTTTTTTGGTTTTCCTTCTTTTCCTATCTTTCATGTCAGATATTTGCTTATTACTACAGTAAATAGCAAATTTAAGAAAATGTCAGAACTTATGCTTGTCTAAATAAAAAGTTTTTATTATTTGGCATTGGGGGAAATGCATGGAGGTTTTTACTCTACCGATTTACGATAAACAAAAATATTTCAAATGAGAATCAGGGCGTCCATTAATTAAGTCTCAACACTTTTTTTCAAAACTTTATTTCAGCAGACGTTTCGGCCATTCGGCCATCATCAGTGCTGTAAAGAACATAAAGGTTATCCATTAGTTACAGAATAGATAAACGCCAAATTTTTCATAGATTAACATACTTGTATAAAATTCATCATAGAACCCAACAACAAGATTATTTAAACAACAATAAAAATAACCATTCCTTACTCACACCAATAAATTAATCCTTATGCTAAAAACATCAATAATTTACATACTCTAAATACAACATAAGTACTAAAAACATTAAAATTACCTGAAGAGTATCAAGAAGAGGAGTGTTATATTAATAACTGAATAAAATATTTCTTATAACAGTTTTGTCATCCTCTTCTTATTCATGCCACATTCAACGTAAAGTCTCTTTTCACTGAATGTCAAATTTAAATCTATTAATTTAATTTTTTTTTTTAATTTTCACATTTTTAAAAGGATCTTATTTATTATTGATATATTAAAATATCATGATATCAACACCAGAAAAACATTATATGCGCAAGAAAAACAAATCTTGTGGATTGATGAAATACCCAAGTATTATAAGTAAAACTTCGTATTAAAGTTTGAGGTTCTATTTTACGTAAAAAAATTAAAATCACAAAGATGTGAAAGAAAGGGACATAGTTTTGTACTGCAAAAGGTATTTTATCTTCAATGTCCAGTCGGAAGTAAACAAAGGTACATTTTATTAAGAAGTGGAGGAAGAAAAAAAAAAAAAAAGAGAAAAATAGACTGAGATGAGCACAAAAGAAAAGGGAATGATTTGAGATGCGAGGTAGCGGACGACCACGGCTATATTGGACTGTAGCAATAGTGACCACTTCCCAAGCGTCTTCTGTGTTTGACCAGACCCCCCCCTTCTTTGGCCCAGGGTTCGGATGAATTTACTACCGCCATCAAAATAAACCCTTGCTAATATTTATAACTAGCTGTATGTCCCGGTTTCACCCGGGGAATTTCATTTTTCTAATGAAACTGTCGATTTCGTAAAAAAAACATTGTAAAGCGAGATCATTAAGATTTTTATTAGGATAAAGGATATTAGCTGAAGATCGGCTGAAGTTATGTAATTTTAATATGGACAGGTGTTAACGCACCTGGTATGAAAGAACCACTGAGCGAAATTTGGAGAATTTAGGATATAACGGTATGGAATTCTATAAATAACAAACAAACAAACAGAAATATTGCCCTGCAGTTTCAGCTTCTCGCAAATCGGCTTGCCTAAGCCTCTGAGGCGCGGGCCTCGTATTCCTGGGCAGACTCAGTTTCCCGCGATTCTGCCTGTCTAAGCCTCTGTTGTTCAATCCTATTTTGATGTTCGTCGAGAGTTTCATCTGCTCGTATTTGACGTTGTTTTTTAGCTTTTGAGAGCACTACTCCTATTGAAGCTCGCTTCTTTGGAGGCATTTTTAAAAAATAAATTCACCATACATGTAAATAAACGTATTGTAATGTTAAAAAAAAAAACATATGGTTTAAAAATCCCAGAACTCGACGCCTGCCAAAGGACGGTCTTAACGGGCCTTGTTGACCTCTTCAAAATCTATAAAATGATTTTTTAGGCCGTTTTTTCGACTCAAACGGTCGATTTCGTAAAAAAAACCATTGTAAAGCGAGATCATGACGAATTTTATAACAATAATGAATATACCCAGAGATTGGCTGAAGTTATGCAATTTTAATATGGACGGGTGTTCGCACCTGGTAACAAAGAACCACTGAGCGAAATTTGGAGAATTTAGGACAAACGGTATGGATTTCTATAAAGAACAAACAAACAGAATTTCAACTTTATTTATATAGATTATTTATAAATATAATTTGCTAAATTATATTCAACTTTTCTGAACGGGAAAGTACAGGAAAACTTTCTGTGATTACGAATCCTAGCTTATGCGCTACAGGAGCTCGGGCGAACATTATGGATGTTCCAAAATGTAAATATTTATGGAGATTTACCACTGTATCTACAAACAATACAACCATTAAATGTGACATAAAGCGACAGTAATGGTATTAACAGGCTTGTAAACAGAGTTGGGCATATTTATAAACATAAATACAAATTTATTCATAAAACATAATTTTTATATTCACATGTGTGAATTCTTATAAACTTTATTCACCAATGTTCCTAAAAATACACTCAAATTTGTGAATAAAAAAAAAAATTACAAAATAATTTGGAATTTTCGGTACAAGAACTAGAGATTTATATGTTGAATCCTAGCAATTCGACAAATATATAAGTCTTTAATATTCTTTATCAGTTTTATACCCCATCCCCCCTCTGATATGATCTCACTTTTGATGTAATTTTTTTTTTCTTATGGAGGCATGAGTATCGTCGTTGATACTGCAAAAGGTTGTATGTCAATCAACAGCTGATTTTTAGGAGAACAAAAAAATCATTTTATTTGCAATTAATTTTTTTTAGTTTTTCTGTTTGATTATTGAAAGAAACATTAAAATTGTTATTATATTTATTTGTAAAACTTTTTTTGTATTAGATTTTAAATTTTCCTTATATGCTGGTGTCACTAATGACCTAGCGAATGCTGAAATTCTAATATTTTTTTTACTGGGCTTGATTCTTCTTTTCTTTTTACTGATGACATACTTCGTCTTGTAGGACCCTAGAGCTACTCGTTTTGATTAAAAATCCAATAAAATCGCAAAATCGAAAACTTTTGACATACGACCTTTTGCAGTATCAACGACGATATAATATAGGCTTTATTATGATTTAAAACTTTTTGGGGGAAGAGTTCTTTTCTGACGCAATGTTTTGTATAAAAAAAAAATTTACGAACTAATTTCTAGTGGGAATCCTTACATAAGTATCTTTAATTTGATTTGATGATATCAAATCACAATATGGACTGGTTTCTCTGTTAGGCCGAGCGCACATTGAGACACTCGCGACGCAGAGCAGAGCAAAGCAGTTTTGCAATACGTGTGGTAGATAGGAAACTGCGCTGCCTTGCTCTGCGTCTCAATGTGCGCGGTTCCTATCTAATTCACTTTCCACAAAAACTGCTCTGCTCTGCGTGGCGAGTGTCTCAATGTAGCCTTATTGTCGTGACTAAGCAAAAATTCACAACTTATTTAGTGAATGTTATTATATTCATATATTTTAATGTATTTTTTTTGTAATTCACAGTTTTTCCCGTGAATATTTACAATCTTTCTAGTGGATTTATTTGTATTTAGAGCAATATTAGTACATTTTCATTAGTACATTCATGCTTGTTAATCGGAGTTTATTTTAAACTGTATATATAAGTAATCTAGTAAAGATAATAAATTTGTTTTCATGTTCACATTTTACTTAATGTTCGGCGAAATTAAGGACATATTTAAAACAATGTGGACGTTTAGGTCTTTATGGATGTTTTTATCTGTTTATTAAATAAATATATGTTGCTGATTTAATGTCCATTCGTTTTTATTATAATCGGTATGTTTTTTTTGTGCCCATCTCAGAGTTTGATAATTTGTGGAACTGTAAAATGTTTAATGTTACACATTTCTAAGTCATTAAAAAATTCGATTCAAGAGCAATTACATAAATTCAATGATTATAATTATAAGTAAAAAGAGGGAAAGATTTTGAAGGAGATGCCGATATTACTAATCCGTTCTGTTTAAACTGTTGTTTAAACAAACTGTTCTGTTGTCACCTCTATAACTGAGTAGGGAAGATCATTTAACTCGTTTATATTTACTAAATGCTTCCCCAGTATTTATCCAAATAACTGTATGTTTAATATGAATGTTTTCAACAGCAGTGTTCGGAAATAGCTGTTTCGCAGAACGTTATCGACTTTTAATCTGCAGATTTGTATAATTTGTTAACCAAAACAATCAATCTATTTTTTATTATTTTGAATTGCAAGCCCAACTTCGAAACATTTTTTGAAATTCAATTCAGAGTTACTATATAAGTATTTTTTATCATATTCGTGTGTAGTTGCAGCTGCTTGACTGGAACTAACGGAATGCAGATTGTTTTTTAATAACGATGGCATTTCCAGGTATAAAATGACAAATACTAATATTTACCTGGATAAAATAGCCTCGCAGATAGAATCCGGACGAGTAACTAGAGTTCAATGGAATTTTAGGCGTTTTCAATTTATTTGTTCAAAATTAAAGCCCAGTGGAATGAAAACAGATTAATAACATTGCTCGATACCTCAGTGTTCTGCGCCATCGTCAAAATAAATGTCAATTCATATGTAAAGAATTTTATTATTCTACTTAAAAAATAAAGAAATTCTACTTAAAGAATTTCATTATTTTCCAAAATATGAGGATCTATTTAAAGAATGGCTTGTAAAATTAAGAATAGATAAGCGTGTTTCAAAACATATGAATATAATCTTTATTTTAAAGAAAATGGCTATTTTTATCCAGGTAAATATTAGTGTTTGATAATTTATACCTAAAAATGCTGGTGTATGGCTATTCAAAAGCAAACAAAATATTTTTATACGAAATTCAAAACTATTGATCTCATTTCTACTGTATACTTGTCTGTATGTCTATTCTCTATTCATTTATAATTACTATTTACTATTATTTATATTCTTTTGATCAGTAATTATTAAATTCTTTTTTCACATTTCTAATAATTTTATCATAGATTTTCATTTGTATAACAAACACCATATAAACATATGGTAGTTCCATAAATCAATCAGGTACCAAATATCAAAGAAAAAAGAGGAAATCCAGTCGCAAAAAACAATGAGAAAAGCTTGAGTCAAAAAAAGTTCGTTAGGACAGAAGAGAGAGCCAGGAGCGAGAAGCGAGTTGCGGGGAGAAGCGCACTCGTTGGCCAATAACTCGAAAAGGACTCATCGATCAGCCTTAAAACGTGGACCCCGGTCCATTCTGAGCAAAATTTGGAGAATTTAGGACAAACGGTATAGATTTCTATAAAGAACAAACAGAATTTCATCTTTTATTTGCATAGATTATAGCTGTATATCCCGGTTTCACCCGGTGAATTTAATTTTTCTAATGAAACGGTCGATTTCGTAAAAGACCATTGTAAAGCGAGATAATTACAATTTTTACAACATTAAAGAATATCAGCTGAAGATCGGCTGAAGTTATGCCATTTTAATATGGACAGGTATGAAAGAACCACTGAGCGCAATTTGGAGAATTTAGGACAAACGGTATGGATTTCTATGAAGGACAAACAAACAGAATTTCATCTTTGTTTATATAGATATTAGTATGTATGGTTAAGTAAATTATTTTATCAGTTGCGCTAAGCCACGATGCCAAAAATAAATTCAAGACTTCAATATAAATTGTTCTTGCATTTGAATAATTGATCCTTTCATGCTCGGAAAATGTTTACGTGTGGAATAATGAAGTCATCCCTTAAAAACTTTCATTTCTTGGTATGGAGACGACTTTCTTATATTTAAAATTTCACTGAATAAATGTAAAATACTTTTTATCAATGTTTCAGCGTTACGGCAAAACTTCTGTTTTATGGTCTTATAACATTCAAGATTACTCACGAAGTAGCCGGCCATATTTTCCTTCCTAATTGTTTGGAGTGTCATTGGACTATCTTAATTTGATCCCCTCCCCACCCCCCTTCACCACTACTCCCTCCACCATTCCTTTTCAACTGCTAATTGTGATTTTCCGACTCGTTCGCGTGCTCGGGACCCAGTCACGGAAGTGAGCGACCCCCCGCCGAGCACGAATCTAGATGAGCAAATCCAATGTTATGTGTATATTACGCGTGACTAAATAACAAAGCGTGTCCTTTTCCGCAAAGATATCAATACTAAAGCTTTGTATATTTCTCAGTTACTTTGCTTTGTAAATAATATAAAACGCCCTTCATATCTGAGACATATAATTTTCCTGTCTTTATAGAATTGGCTGCGCCTTGAAATATCTATTAATTGTGTGCACTGTTTATAATGATTATTTCATGGGCTAGAAAACTTATTTCGAATTGGGAGAGATACTTAACTTGAACTTTGTCATGTCACATTCTAATCACGCTAATAATGAATTATAACACTAATTCTGCATATTCATAGCTAAATCCATAATCAAATAGAAACCTTTTGTCGAATTCCGGTCAGAGTTCATGATGCTGTTAGATTAAGTTAAATTTAAAATGTAAAAAAAAACATTAAAAAAAATACACTACAATCTACAATTCTATTATCCAATAATCTAAATTATAAAAAAAATTCAGACGGAATACGCCCTAAGAAAACCTCAATTTTAACATAGTAATATACATTTAATTAAGCTCTTATTTTATCCTTTATTGAACCTCACTTATAAAGATACACCTCCTACGTTCCGGCAAATTACGCGATTATCAAGGTAACAAACAATACCTGTGATCATAAAATTCTTTGTTATCAAATAGGCTACTTGCCTTGTCAAATCAAAAAATTAAAATTTTTAATAATAGTCTATCACTGTCTTATTTCACTAAAGCATGCAAGTCAAAAGTGAAAAAGATTTGACTTGCAGACTATAATAAGACTATTATTAAAATTTTCCATTTTTGTTTGTTACCTTGAAATGGCGTAATTTGACGCAACGTCGGAGTAATAATTTAATATAAGTGAGGTTCAATAAAGGATCAAACAAGGGCTTAACTAAAATCTGTTTTGGCTTCAAATAAATAAAATGTTGTCATATAATAATTTACGTTTATATTCAGGGTATTTAATGAATTTACTTCTGTACAAACGTCTGTCCATTTAATGATAATTTTAGAAAAAGTATAATAATGAACGTTATTGAATAAATTAGTCTAAATTAAAGCCGTCTTGGAGAGGGGTATCAGGCCCGAGTAGTAATTCTAGCTTCCATGAATATAAAATGATTTTTGAATCAGCATAAATCAAACCATTGCAAAAAACCAACACAGGAAACAAATAGATACGCCGTAACATGCAGCTTGGATACTATGTACACACCTCACCGATGGTCTGCATTTATTATTGCCAGCATTTGTCAATGTTTGATTTTCAGATTTATACAATACTTGACGACAAGGCGATATCTTCTTCAGAAAGAGAAGTGACATTTCTGACTATACGTGAAGTCTTAAAATCTTAGTTCATGTTAACTAATGTGAACAAATTAATGACTACTTTGAATAAAATAGTAAAATTTATCCGGAATCAGCTTGGGTAAATGTGATCATTAAAGTAAATAAGGTAACATATATTACGCAAGGTGAATATATATCATTTTTATTGAAACTAAGATGATAATTATAAAACGTGTTTGGGAGTATTTTTCGTGGGAAATTCGAAAATTTCAACGCAATTATAATCAGTTGGGATGGGGGGAGGTTTTCGAAGGAATAGCCTGAACAAATTTTGGATAGACTGTACTTAGGTCTCAAGGCCCATCTTTACAGCGATTGTTTTTCATGTGTAGTTTATAAGTTTTTACGCAGCCTTTCTTTAGACTTAGTAATTCACAAAAGAAAAAAATTATACTATCGACAGCATCGAAACAAGAGCTCTCGACAAAAACTAGTTTTACATCACTAGTTTTAAGTTGAAGTAGAATTTGATTTAGACCAGTATGGACAAAGCTGCAATGTGGTATTGGTGTATTGGTCATTTTGTATGACTTGGTTCATTCATTGAATTGGTTCATGTGTGATTCACAGCAATTTTTTACATTACATTTTATGCGAAGATACTAAGACATAGAGTCCCAACGAATGTCTAATTATGCAATCAGTACGAAACATAATTCCTCGAGCCTAGGCATGTAAATGTATGTTTATAATATTGTAACGTGAAACAAAACAAAACCCAAAAGCATATGATTTAAAAAAAATTTCTAGACCTTTTGTTGGGACGAGCTAACAGTTCGAACAAACTGTTCGAGTATCATCTACGCTGGCATAGAACCTTTCAGACAGTTCTTCAGACTAAATAAGGAGCGATGGAGAACAGTGTTAGTCTTATTCTGAAGCTCAAGTCATATGGTTATTTTTGTGTTACTGTGTAGTTACAAAGTGATACTTTTTGTGACCTGTTTAATTATTTGTGTTATCATAGTTTGTGTGACATTGTAAAAATCATATTTTCGATAAAAATTATTCAACCAACAAGCTGTTATAATATTAAGTCGTTATGTGTTATAATATTTTATCTATAATTCCATCGGCATAGCTTTCAATAAGCTTGAACCCTTTCTATGTGACGACACCTTTCGATCAGCTATGTAACTTGGTAGACTTTGAGGAGTCTCGGAAGCAGTTAAAAAGGGATTTCTTAGAGCTCATTTAAAAATAAACGATCGTCACGTAGCTGTATCCTAACCGAAACACGCCTGTCGTAATAGACTCCAGTGCACGATAACGTTAGATTGCCCAACAGATAATAGTTTTGTACAATCTTAGTTCTAATCTGAGTGAAATATATTTAAAAAATATATAAACATCTCTAGGGATCACTATTATGTAATATACAATAGTATCGTACAATTAATATAGTACTTCAAAAGTGCAATAATATTTTATTTAATTATAAATAGGGTTAATGATTGAAAATTCTGGCCAAAAGTTATCTGAAGGAAATACAAAAATTAAATGGTACAAGATTGCCAAATCAACCTCTTCTCTTCAACGATTCCACATGAGCGCTGCTATTGTTGTGCAGAGACCTGGGTTCGATTCTCAGCCGTTACCAATTTTTTCTCTGCAGATGAAAATAATTTAATAATTACTAAAAAATAACTGACCATCAACATTTTACATATTAAATATTAATTTTCATACAAAGTTGAAAAGTAAGCTTTTTTGATGCTCGCACTATGAAATTTTGTACTAATTTTTACAAAAGTATGTCAGGTATAATTTGAGTCTGAAATGATTAGTAAAAAGTTATTTTCGACAATATCAAATTTAAATTACTTGGATCAAGAAATTTACTTTTCATTAAATGATTTTAATGTTAAATGTATGAAGATTAGTCCTCACAATTTATGGGTGAGTGTATCATTATAGGAATATTGTGTAAAATTGTGTAATTGCCAGAATGGATTTTTTTTTTTTTTACTATAATGAATTATATGTGATCTCATCCTTTCTAATACATTTTCATTAAAAAAAAAAAAAGTTCATATCAACATTTGAACTCCATCCGAGTAATTAATAACATCTTTTTAAAAATATCATTCGTCTTCATTACCCAATGAGTAGTACATGTTCGAAGTCAGCCTCATTTCAACGTAGTAGAAAGAAGAGTAGCGGATGGAGAAATTTCATTTGAATTTAGTATAATGATTATAATAAAGCTCGTTAGGATACACTAATTATATATTAAAATGTAATTTACCTATTGTATGTCTATCAAGGATTGATGTGGTTTGCGGTGTGTGCTTAGCAATCATATAAAGTAGGGCAGCATTGCTTTTAATTCAATAAAGCATTTTTCTCACAAGATTCCAAAATCAAATGCCTCCAGTTTCTAAAAGCTGCTAAAAAACATATATATATGTAAATAACTCTTTATTTTATTTTTTTAAAACCTTTTCTAACATCTTCCCTAGATCTATTTTGAAATAAATCAACAATTCTATCCAACCGGTTGCCTTTAATTTCATGACGGGCCCACGGAGTACATCACGACCTTCTCAACCTGGTTAGAACACGCAATACATTTTTTTTTTATTTACTTAAATATTAGGAGTATTATTTATCCTTTATAAAGAGATTTTTGAGAGATACAACTTTTTTTTTCATTTCATTAACACGCAGCTTCAGTGATCCAATGCCTTGGATAAACTTGATAATAGAATTTTCCCTAGGAATTATACATGTGTACAAAATCAGAACAATGCTGAAATAGTTTAAGGGGAAGTTACGAACAAAGTTTCGCTTGAATTCGGCTTCCATGAAGGCTTTGCCTAATTTCGTCATTCTACCCCCTACTAATCAGTTGTATTAGATTTATAAATGAAAATTAAATTAAATTCATTCCTATTTTTTGCCCTTTATGATTGTATTAAAAATACTATCAGTAAGTGTGCTATGCTTAAATAAAACATGGTTACAAAGAGTGAAGGAACTATCTATTTCCGGCACCTCATAGATTCCTTTTAGTTTATTGGTACCGGTTCATCTGGCACTCTTGTGAGATTAAGGGAATATGTTGTGATGATGGCGAAAAAATGTGTTTCATTGGGGACTATTTAATTGAAGGAGATATATTTATTTTAAGGCTGCAAATATTAATATTATCGGAAAAATATGGAACAAAACTTATGCATTACTAAAACTTCGCTCGTATCATCGTACCAATATATATATGTTTTAATAGGATTCTCGAGATTCAGTCAATAAAGCAAGAGCCATATTGTGGCGACGCACAATGCGAAAATTTTGTCATTTAGCGGCCAAAAATCTATAACTCCTCACTAAATGATGATAATCGAATAATTCTTTTTTCACTAAAGAGCATTGGATTTTCTCCAAAACACCATCGCTCAAAGTATTTCAAATTAATTTTTAAATGAATCCTTTCTTCACTTAAATTTAAATAAAATAGTTTATAAGGTACCGGGTTATACATAGGGAATGAAATGAGTCAGGATTATTATCTATTGAGCTTTCTGCTCATATACATGTCTCTTTCAGGCACTTGATCCATTTGAAAGGAGTTTAAATAATTATTGTCTAAATAAGAAAAAATTCTAAAAATTAAATTAAAAATACCCAATTTTTTAGGAAGTTTAACGGAATAAAATATTGTCATATAATTCGACGAGATGTATGTTTTATGATTTAGTCTGATTCGCGGCTGAAAATATATTGAAGTTCAAATATAGGGGTTTAAATCTTAAAATCGATATATCGCTGATCGATCGCATTTGATCGATCGAATTTTATTACAGTATTTTAGCACCCTTCACCTTCTACCACTGTGAAAAAAATCAGAACCAACTATTGCCAATAATAGAAGTTTATCAATTTAAATACTTTCTTTTCATAAATTACATAGTTAACGTGGATGAAATTAAAACGCATTTTTATCTAATAATTTCATCAGAAATTAGATCAGCGATATATCGATTTTAAGATTTAAATCCCTATATTTGAACTTTCAATATACTTTCAGCCGCGAATTAGACTAAATCATAAAACATACTTCTCGTTGAATTATATGACAATATTTATTCCGTTAAAATTCCTAAAATATTGGATATTTTTAATTTAATATTTAGGATTTTTTCTTATTTAGACAATAATTATTTAAACTCCTTTCAAATGGAACAAGTGCCTGAAAAAGGCATATATAAGAGCAGAAAGCTCGATAGATAATAATACTGTCTCGTTTCATTCTACACGTATAACCATGTACCTTTACATGTATTTTTATTTTTTTTATTCTCAATGATAAAAAAAATCCAATGCTCTTTAATGAAAAAAGAATTATTCGATTATCGTCATTTAGTCAGGAGTTATAGATTTTTGGCCGCTAAATGACAAAATTTTCCCACTGTGCGACGCACACAGGGGTATTTGGCCCTAAAAGTTGGCCAAAACCCATTTTTTGAAATTTGAAATTTCTGGTAAATAATGACTGGAAGTTCAAGTAGAGGACGTGTTGGATCATGTAACATGATTTTTATCTCTTCCAGGCCCCTAATCGGGCGGCTATTCTAATTCAAATCTGACCTTATCCTTTAGATCGTCTGTGCTCATAAATATTGGTCTACAAAATATATTAATTTTCTTTGTTCTTACTGAAGTATCGGCATTATCAAATGATGGATAATTCCAGGCCAGGTTTGTACTTGTTATCCAGATAGTTATAATTTTTTTGTATTCAATGCTAGTATCAATATTTTTTTGTTTTTTGGTAGGTATATTTTAGAGCTAAAAATTAAATTTGAAGGTTAAAAAGTTATACTTCTGGACATTTCTGGGCAACGAAATATTTTTTATGATAATGTATAATTATCGTAGATTATGTTTATTGAAAAAAATTCTGCGAATAGCTGCGATTCGGAGACTTATAATTTTTTATTACTAAATGGCAATTTCATTAAATAATAAAAAAAAAATCAATTTTGTTATATTTTCATTTATTTGTATTTTAGGATCTTCAGAAAGAATAACTGTAACCTGACTAGAATATTTGACATATTTTTGAAGTCAAAACATTAGCTTTTAAAAAAAAGAAGGAATTTTTGGTGTCTTTTCTCATTGGGAAATATTGTAATAACCTAGAGCATGTGAAATAGCTAAAACAAAATTATCCATTTTGAGGCATGATTTCCAAGTGACATAGAATGCTTCTTCAAGGAAAAGAAATGTTTTTGAAACAGAAACCAGAAATGGCTAAGTGGGACGATATCAATCAAAAGCTCAAGATCTGGTGGACGCTCTGAAAAATCATTTGTTACTTTAAAATTTACAACGGATACGGAGAAAATTTATTAATGGTATGCTATGACACCATCTGTTCACAAAATTTTAAGGGATGGTTTTGAAGTGATAAAAAGTCCTCTGCTTCATATTGGTCTTTTATCTGAGGAAGCACCAGAAACCCGAAATAACCATTTCCCGATTTATAGAGAACATAAGATCAGAAAATTTTCCCGGACAGAGTGCAATCTGGATGTAATAAATAGATTAATATTGACATCAGATCCAGTTATCACTCGTATGAGAAGTTCAAGAAAAAAGGTATCAGGTTTTGTAAGGTTCTAAAAAACTTTGGAAATGTTGTCTCCCCCAACCAACTTAACCGATAGTGGTGATTCCGAAAGTTCATTAAGTGTCGAGAAAAGTGAATAATGAATAATTATATTTAATATGCATTTTTAAGAAAGGTTGGTGCGTTTCTTCCTGGGATATAAGTTGTGTTTCGAAGAGGTATTGAACAATTCTTAATGAATTAGGAAAACACATTTTTTTCTTTATCACCATAACTTTTTATATTCACCTATTTTACACTATTTTCATTTTTTTAAAATAATAGTAATAGATAAATGATAATAAATCTTTAATTAGTTACAAGCATATTTCATGGGTGCAATGCATAAAGATAAAATAATATGAACATAAATTGTAAACCCATGGATGCCTATTTCACAGTCGGTGGAGTTATGTAAAAGTTTATTTTATGAAAATTTTCTCCTTAGAGTATTTTTTTTAACTGCTAAAAAAACATTTTTAATGTCTATTACAAATATAGAAGCCATTTTGAGGACGTTTGAATTAATAAAATGGAAGGAAATAGTTTTGGCTAGCTTTTCGGGTCAAATACCCCTGTGTGCGACGTATCGAAATCATGCATTAAAGTAAACCAACAGGTTACAATAAAATTATATAATTTACATAAGTAAAATTTTAAGAATAAAGCTAACAATTATTTAAATAGATAAAATACCTAAGTTTGGAATATATAAACTGTTTATAATTCAAATCATGTCGATATAAAAACCTCTAAGCACCCTCTTATTGATAGCGATGACCGGGGGGGGGGGGTGGAGGCGCTACTGATGAATCTACCTACAGATGATAACTGTATTCTAAAAATCTCGCCTATGTAACCTACATAATTTTATTGTAACCAGTTGTATTGTGGCAGGCGTTAGTTACTGACTGTGACAATACGAGTATAACTGTGACTAGTGTATTGTGACTAGTCTCCAAACGACGCCATAATTTAGATGTTACTTTATTGGCTGAACCTAAAGCTTATATATTAACCTGATTATATATATAAGAAGTACGAAAAAGAAACTTGATATTATCTAAGTGAAGATATTTAGTCAAAAAGATGCGAACGTTGTCTCAGCAGTTTCACACGTCTTATTTATGGATAGCAGGCAGAAATTAGAGCAATGCTTTTCAATTCATATGATTTATCGACTGACTATATATTAGTCCCTCCCCCAAACCACCGATTTCCCAGCAACGCTCTGTGTACCGCATTCCCTGGGGTGTCATGCTCCCATGAACAGTGATTTTGTTCATTCGGCATCCCTTCGAGCAATTCAATTCTATCTGAAGCAGAAAATAAAATGAAAACAATAATAAATATTTAAATTTAAATATAAACCTCAAATTTATGTCTTGCAATCGTTAAAAAAATAAATTAATATAAAATAAATCTTGCACGTATTTATACAGAATGTTTCATTCAAGGACCGACAAAATCACTCGCAAATTTCATACCTAAATGTTCCCATAAAACCAAGAAAAGGTTTTATGGGATTAAGTGTTCCCATTTTTATTTTCATATTTCATCGTGAATTATTTGTATCTAATTCGGAATGCCAAAAAAAAAAAAAAAAAAAAAAACTCTCGACCCATGGAATTTTTTTTAATAATATTTTTGGGTTATGATATATTACATTATTTTATCTATTATTTCTCTTCTCTACTTATAAAAATATTTAAAAATTATAATAAGAATTTTTATGTTATCATGACTAGACGATTGATTTAATATTTTTAAAAAATCGTCAATCGTCAGGAGACCTCACTAAATGGACAAATTGTCCGCTGCCAGGTATAATTCGCGATAATAGGTAAAAATTCCAAGGTTGGTGGGAAAGAGTTCAGTGAAGAGAAAGGATTGACTTGACCGGGATTTGTGCCTAGTGGCTCAAGTGGCAATAGCGCCTTACAAGTAATAATCTACCCGGCCAATCTTTTCTCTTCTTATAGAAAATATATTATTTTAATAATTAATGTCTATAATGCGGGTAACACTTTCATTCTTTTTTACCTGAAAGGACAGATTAATCATGGTCTAGGTATTATAAGTATTATGAATGTACTCACGAACTGAATTTTAGAAAGCGGGGGAAACACTTTGTTATTTTCTGAAAGTAGTACAAGATTGCTTTCCTATAGGTTTAAGTTTTTTTTAATAAATTAAAAAAAAAAGCTCGCAGCTAACTAACGTTGTCCAATGTTTCACAATAAGAAGTATTGAATATTCATTAGTTAAAATGAATATTATATTAAAAAATATTGTTTATAGGATATCTGTAGGTTATATTTATTATATACATATGGCAAAAAACAACACTGCACGAGAGAGAAATAAAAAAATGCATGGAGCTTAACATGTTCTAAATTTCTTTAGTAATACATATGAACTATTTTGGGACTTTAAGAATCAATATAATTGATAACAGAGCGAAAATAGTAACAAAGTTATATATATAATTTTTTTTTGTGGTTCGATAGTAACGAAAAAATTATAGGAGGTGCGTTTTCAATCACTGCCTGATATATGCCTCCTAAAATAGTTAACCCTCTGAATTCAAAATATCTGATTGACCGATAGCACATGACTGATTAATGTACTTCATTTCGGTTATCCCTTACATCTGACATGCCTTTGATATCAGTAAACATTATACGTGACACGAGTATAATAATCCTTCCTTTGTAAAATAATACTAATATGCTTCAATTTATAAGTTTAACTTAAAAGATCAAAAGTTGAACGTTTTTAGTTATTCAAACGTTTTTCAGCATAGTATATTATAGTAATCAGTTCATTAAAATGTATGATTTAAAGCTCACATAATTATAAATATGGTTTGTAATATTTAAAAGTGATCATTTTTTTTTTTCTGGAAACAATGCAATTTTAAGGAGAACACATCACATCATGTACCTACTTTTTTACCCCTTACAAATCTTAGTTTATTTTTAAACAAATCTCGTATTCATTTATCGGGACTTTTTTTTTATGTGCCCATGTGCTATTATTTATCCATGTGTCTATTGAGCTCAATAGATAATAAGCTTTTAAAAATAGTCTTTTGATGATGTGTAAGAGAAATCTAATATAGGTGTAGTTGGGCAGAATTGCTTTTTTAATAGTTTTTCTCTTTGATCCTCTTTTCGTCCCAAGGATAGGGGAAAATAAGAATTTTTTTTTTTCTATTTCTATGTTACTATATGTCAAAAAATGTATGATTGGTAAGTTTAAAAATTATTGCTCTTCGAGATCCTTATTTTTCGGAATCGCACCTCTATTGACATTAAGGGGTCAAAAGTGAAAAAAAATAAATCAGCCCCAATTGTTAGTAATTATTATTATTATATTCTTTAATCAATATCAGAATCAAAAACCATTTTGAGGTCTTTTAAAAATTTATTGGTATTAATATTCTTGAAACACCGCTAATTGAGTGTGAATTTTCGATTTCACATTTATGAAGTGTGTATATTTGAAATCTTTCAAGTAAATAAAAAGCGTGCTTTATCAAAAATTTTAACTATCTTGGACATTTTCAAAAATAATTTAGAAACTTACGCATTAATGAAAATCACTAATATACTGAATTAAATATAAATAAATATTTTTGAAGAGAAAAAATTGGCTTCGTTTAGAATTCAAACCCGGGTCTCTGGCGTATAATGTGCTGTACGCGTTCACCGCCTCAACGAGATCGTATCCAAGCAGAGTCCAATCCTCTCTCCATCTGATACCATTTTCCTGCACATGTTTTAGAATTTATACAGGGGGTGGACTATTCGTTCAAAGAGCAGGATCTATTCATATTTCGTCCATTTTTAATATTTATATATTAATTTAATAATCTCCTCCTGGTTAACCGCATTTATATTTTTTTAATAATTTTATATGTTTTATTTTCAAAGAGAAAAGATTGGCCTAGGCCAGGAGTCGAACACGAGTCTCCCGCATATCAAGATACACTTCCACTGTCCCACCGAGATTGGATCCAAGACATGTTTGGTTACCCACGAGAAAATAACTAAACAAATATAAGTAATGCGTAACGGTACATCTGGGACAAAATGGGTTAAGCTTCAAATGGATGGTGTACAGGTGGTTAAATAAAAACAGTGCGCCACTCCTTAGGTTATTCCTGGATACGTAACTGGAATAGGATAACGGATATTATAACTGAGGGAGGAGTTGGCATCTTAGGAACACTATCAGCTATTTAGAGTTTGATAACTAAAGGTAAAACGTACTACCCATTTATTTCAGAACACAGATATAGTAAACATCCTAGACGATGAGGTAAAGAGAGGATAGAAAACAATTCACCTAAAACACCGTATACAAAGAGGTTGTTGAAGGGGTGTATGTAAGGTGTAAAGTAAGTTGCATTAAAGAGAAGCAACTAGGAACATACAAATAATAAGGTGGGGAGAGGAATGGGTGCCACGCCCCTTACTAATTCACCCCAGCGCGGGGCTAAATTGCTCTCTTCTTTTACCTACGAGTGGACTTGAAGTAATTGCCTTCCTGGCCCCACCCCACACATACCCCCCCACCCCCCTCGCCCTTTTAGCAAATCCAACCGACGCGTTTGTCTGCCTCCTTGTCCTTTAGAGTACTTCAACCTATAATATCCCTCAGATTGTATCAGTAAATGTCGAGTAACAGCCTTTCTTCGCCACTTTAGCATCCACTAATGATTTTCGTTTCGCAACTCAAAATAACTCGGGAATCAAAAACCAAGAAAACATAACGTGAATGTTAAGGCATGCTATAGAAATCGGCAGAAGGCGTTCTGTTCTATCTGCAAAGCTTTAAATATGATAATTTACCAGGTTTTTTAAAATTAAAGCTGGGCGTATTTTGAACATTAATAAGCAATGTTATTTGTTTCCTTCGGTTCTTCTCAAAATTTCTAGTCAATTTTTTGAAGTTTCGAGAAAAAAAATCGCTTGGGTTGTGGCCTGCCGGAAATTAACCTCATCCATCATGAGATATGAGATAAATTTGATAAAGGAAATTTGGAGCTAAGATGTACTAGGCCTAAAGGAAAATGGGATACTACATAGGACAAGATGTAGAGGATAGCGGAGTAGAAGGAACGTCTTTAAGAGGGGAGAGGCGGAGACCGAACCACATATTATTTCCGAGACATTTGCAAAGACGGTTTTTATCTTTCTGCGAATACTTGAGTTATTGAGGTGGAGGTGCCACGCGGCTATGGTCCCCTCGAATCCATTGAGCCTTACGCAGAGCCTACCAAAGTCGCCGCTAACCTCTATTCATAACCATGAAAAAAAAATGATTCTTTTCGCCGGTTTGTTCTTCATTCATATTAATGCTCCCAATTTCAATAAATAAAATGAACATATAATAATAAATATTTAAATTCTATAAAAGGATAAAAAGTCGGTAATGAGGACTAAGAGTAAAAGAAAAAAGTAAAAAGTCCGAATTAATATTCTGACGCATGACAAGAAACCAGTTGTTGAACCTAAACAAATGAAAATGTTGATAAAAAATTAATATCTGAGACGTTGACCCTTAAATTCTTCGTGCTCCTCTTGAGGAAAACCTCTTTCTTTATATCTTTTGGCACCTCACTATAGTAAAATCGCCTTTGCGGTAATACATACATCAATTCGTAGTCTAGGCGGAGAGATTCATATTCAGAGAATGGTTTCATGTCGAAAATTGAAAGTTTGCCTCAGACACAAGCTTATGAATATCTTCCTCCCCTCCTTAATTCATTTGTTTGTTGACTTCTAATGGAACGCGGCAACGTTACCTAAGCCAAAAAAATCGGGAATGAAAATAATAAAAATTAGTAAAAGTCATGTACAGAGGCAACAAGTGCCGGTTTTGAGGTGTCTGTATCTCATTGCAATATGACTTCAGGGAGCCGAAATATAACAATTGCTATATGCCGTTTTAGTGTAATTCTTCGCCCTAGGCGGGGCTAAAGCTTAAACGGCTGAACCAAATGGCTTCTGGTTTTCATGTGTATCTTGCACTGTCTTAGAAACTTTTGTAAATTTATTAAGGATAAGAAGTCTTGAAAAAAGTTACGAAATAAAAAACATGAATTTTGGGCTATAAAAAGTTAATTGATGGACCGTTAGAAACGAAATTATGCATGGGTATTCACTTAAAAGTGTTTCAATTTATTTCATATCAACAAAGGAGTTTGGACTACCTAAAAGAGTATTATAAGAAAAAAAAAAAAAAAGAAAAATTGCACAATACAAAATATATTCAAAAAGGAAACAAAACGGTGCCGCTTCTTTCCTGTCGGGCAGCCTATTTTATATCAATTATTTTTATGGTAGCCAATTTTTTTAAAAGTTGTTTATTTTTTTAGATAATGTTTATGAGTGCCCATACTTATAAAAGTGGTCTAAGTAGTTTATTTCTTGTTTCGAGAATTAAATATAATGAATGGCATTTGAATATATTAAATTGTTATGAAATGTTTTAATTTAGAATTTTATGTGTCTTGATCAATGGAAATTTATTATGGGCAAGTTTTACGTTTTAAAAGAATGCATCGACTTAGACATTTTTGAACAATGGACTCTGAATGTCCTATAAATTATTTGAATTTTTAATGTTAATTAACCAATTAAAACTTTTTTAGAAAAATGGTTTCATTTTAATTAAATAATTCATGAAAATTTACTAATAATTTTCATCCAATAATTTATTCGGGAGAGTCCTACCGAATCAATCCACTTTCAAAATAGAGCTAAATGAATTCCATACAAGATGCAGTGGGGCAATACGTCATATGGATTGCAAGGTTTAACTTCAACCGATCATAGAAAACCAGATACCAATGCACGGTTAATATTTTTAAAACTTAAACTATACAACTTTACAACTTATTGTTTTAAGCATATGGTTGATTTTTCTTTATCCTAAAATATATTTCTATCAAGGTGAAGGAAAAATGGTTTTAAGTCCGATTCACGCAATCGTCCTTCTTAAACAGTGTTTTAAAAGCAAAGAATTTTAGGATAAAAAAAATTCATAGGTGATGTTAAAAAAGACAATGATGCATAAATTAAAAATTCAGAAACAAATCGAAGAAATTCAATGTAGATCTGCTGGTTTTTGTTTTTCCGTACTTATTGGAAAAACCCACACTCTGCATATATAAGTATAGAAGGTTTGAGGTGCAATGTGTGATACGATTTTCCTTATTCTGTTTGCTTGACAGGTTGACGAAATTGTTTAGATTGACGTATTTATTTATCCATTCGATCCATTAGAATTTCCATTGAAAAACTAACCAGCCATTAGTATTGAGCATTTCCGGGAATAAATGAACAATGAGTCAGGATCGCATTAAACATAGCGTTAAATAATGTGAAGGATATACAAATAATTAATCAAATTCATGAATTAAGAACGGGATCGTTTCACCAGAAGCCCCCTCGCGTAAATCATAGCACTGAAAACGTACAATTACAAACAATACATAAAACAAACAGCAAATTGTTCTATTAAAAATTTTAGTTATTGCCATCGTCTGAGAAAATGGACTTATCGGGGTTATTATAATTCTGTAATCTGTAATCTTACGATTTTTTATCTGCCAAAATAAAGAAATGAGAAGAAAAGGAAATTGAGGATGAAAATCGATATTTAATATTTAAAAAATACTCGAGAGTATATATTGTTGTGAGAATTGTTTCAGCTATGAATTATTAAGCACATTTATTCTGTCAACTACAAAAACTGTTAGTATTTTTTTTTACTATACTTTCCTACATATATTTTCATCCCAAAGTTCATAATGAAGTGTAATCATTTTCGATAGTGAATGACATTTTCAAATATATTTTTCTCGGTATCATATATTTATTTTTAAATTTGCCATAAACGATTGATTAAATAGGTTTTTAAGAAAAATGTTTAGTCACTTCATACAAATATAACGGCTCTTCGACCTCCTCCTATAATATTTCAACATCCTCCATTGTCTGGGGGAGGAAATTATTGCTTGAGCAATTTGGGACTTCATCCTTTGTTTAAGCAACAGGCTTGGGTCAGTATTGATTTGGTATGAGCCAA
This sequence comes from Aelia acuminata, assembly GCA_911387785.2. Lineage (NCBI taxonomy): Eukaryota > Metazoa > Arthropoda > Insecta > Hemiptera > Pentatomidae > Aelia > Aelia acuminata. The sequence goes on along the minus strand of OU426980.1, from coordinate 115,708,988 downwards.
TTTGAGTACAATGGACCATTGGAGTGTGTGTGTGATTGGATAAATTTTGTGAGAGATTCGGTCTTAGTTTGATCGGTGTCACAAATATTCCTTTAAACCTCTCGTTGTTAGAGATTTTCTAATTGGTACCATTAACGTATATTTCTAATATATTTTAAGATCTGTTTTGTTTATTCTTAAAATTCTTGTTTTAATATTTAAGAATTTAAGAAATTTGGATTTATTGCTATCATAAAAATACGCTTAAAATAATACATATAAATCGGCTGAGAGTGCAGCTGCGCTGGTCATAACAGTTCTAGTTTGAAATGGTGTGGGTTCGATTGCTACAAAGAGCATTAAAATATTATTTGTTTGGTATCGTGAAATGAATCTTTCCTCTCCTACTGTAGGACTGGGCGCCAATTTAATGTAATGTATCCTAACTAAATACGCAGGCGTGGAAGGGGAAGAAATACAGGAAGATTTTTTTCGTCCTGACAACCGTAGCGGATATGCTCTTCTAATTTGGCCTTGAATGGAATAACGTATATGATGTAAAAAGATTTTGGAGGTATTACTGAACATTGATCTTAAGGTTGCATCGAAAAAATAGAAGGGAAATAAATAAAAAAACATCAAATTATAATGATAGAGATGTAGAAAAAACTATAGAACTGCAACAAATGAAGGGTATTGAATTACTATACTTTATTAATAAAGTACTTATTAATACTTTAATATATTAGTAGTTTATTAATAAGTACTGTTACTGGTCAGTGATTGTTCGAGAAGTTTCTGCCGAGATCTTAAACAACCGTCAGGTTTTTTTTCCCTTTATTAGTTTATAAATATAGCTTGGGTGTTCTAAGTGGGTCTAGTGAAGTAAAGTAATCAGTAACTACTACAATCTTACTCCAAACCAGACCCGTGAGGGTAGGAGCATTGTCCCTTACCTACCGAGGTGGCTCCTTTTCTTCATTTAATTCTCCTATATTTATTTTTTCTTTACTTTTATGTTGTTCCTGTATCTTTTCTTTCACAGCACTAAAGAAAAGAATCAATAACGTACATCGACTGAAATGGACACAAACAGAAAAACTTTTTCCTTTTTTACTTTACTGCTTTACTCATTTTTTTAAGTAACCCCGCAATAATCTTGAAAAGAAGTTTACTGAACTATAATACATTTTTTGTTACATAACTGAATGACAGGGATGATTAGCAATAAACTTGTGATCCTGAAAAAGGTCCTCCGGGCTGGATGCGAAGCTAATTAGAACAGCGGCTGCCTTATCTCCTCTCGATGGTTTAACGGAGCGCCACATTTGATTAACCCTCGCTGGCTACTCAGCAAGCTCCAATACACTCTTTGCCCTGTTTATCTTCCATCCTAATAGCTCATGTCTAATCTTGTCTTTATAACTTAGCCTTCATGCTGTTAAAGCGATTCCTTAATGTCGTTCGACGATGTTAACAGCCGAGAAGACGGAGCATTATCCATTTAACTAGATTAATTCGAACTGCCTTAGACTTTGACCAAGTTATCAAAAATGCAGACAATCTTTTCAAAAGGGCCAATGACATTTATTTGCAGTTTGTCGCAAGAAAAGTATTAAAAAACGACAGAAATTAAGTAGTTAACTATGTTCTCTAACAAAAATATTTCTGTACCAGTATAACTAAAATTCCAGAAATAGGTTAGCGCAATATGGTCATAAAATTATTAGCATGGAAATATATATTTTTTTTCCTCGACACAGTTCGCATTTTTTTTTATATACGTAATTCTATTTTTTTTTTTAAATTCGGTCCTTGTATGTAAGCTGACCTGCAACAAATATTATTTATAAACTCACTCTCTCTTATAAAACGTTGCCATTTTATGTAGTCCTGATCTCAACCAAAAAGGACCCGTTAGGGAATTTATTCCCTTTTACGCGAACGAAGCAAGCAGAAGTTGAAAGCAGGGATTTAACTAAGCTGACTTATAACAGGGTAGGTTACGTCCAGGTCAGCTAACTCACAAGTACCGAAATTTCTAAGGTAACTAAATAGACCACCTTCGCCAATAGTTTACTAAACTTTATATGATGATTTCACAATAAAAATCTGGTGCGGTGCGATCATCATGAAACGTCCACTTACCGTTCCACCTTCGATTAATTCTAAGTATGCGCCATATATACACTTACTAACAAAAGTCTCTGCACACCCTCAAGCTTTTTTTTTATTTTACCCAAAGATACCTTATGAGCCAGATATGGGCAACGAAACTCACATATTTTTTACATAATTTAATTTATTTTAATGACCAACAATTATATTTAATATAATTTATTTAACTTATAAATTATGAGGAAAATTACATAAAATGTCAAAATATTGATGCGCCAAAAGTCTCTGCACGCAGTGGAATTAGCCAAGATACTGATATGTATAAAGTTTGCACATTATCCCATTCATCCTCCGGCTAATCCTAACTTGCCAGTGTTAATTTGGGCCCAAACAGTTAAGACTGTGATAAAAAATGGAGGTTCCAACACCGATTCCCGACCAAATTGTAAATTTGAAGAATCTCATACAACTCATACAGGTAAATAGGACAAATCGTCAACAGGGGCTATAATACGGTAAGGTATGTCCTAAAACGGTATGAAAAACTGGGTACAATGGAAAGTAAATACCGCTCTGGCCGCCCCCCGTACTCCAAGCCCACCACAAGAGGGCTATCATAAGGACTTTGGCCGAAGAACCCCACACAAGTGTTCTAAATTTAGCAGGTATGGTGTAAGAAAATTACAAGATTGGGGTATCTGCAGAAACAATTAGAAGGACCCTAAAGAAAGCTGGCTATAATGTACGTAAGCCTAGGTGTAAGCCATTCATTAGTAAACGACCCGGATATTGAAACTGCAGTTCGCAAAGGAACATATAAACAAGCCCTTATAGTTCTGGGAACGTGTTTTATTTATTGACGAGAGTAAATTTAACATTCATGGATCAGATGGAAGGGGGAAAGTTTTGAGAAAACCTAACAAAGAGCCCCTGGAAAAAAACATAGTTGGTACTGTGAAACATGGTGGAGGGAGTGTTTTGGTTTGGGGGTGTATGTGTGCTGCTGGAGTTGGTAATTTGAAATTTATCGACGGAATAATGGACCAACACGTTTATATAAATATTTTGAGTAGTAATTTACCGGAAAGTTTAATGAAGTTTGATCTCCAGGAGGAATTCATTTTTCAACAAGATAACGACAGCGCGGAAAGTTCAAGAATAGTTGCTCTACAATGCTCCACAGCAACTTAAAACACCTCCCCAATCTCCTAATCTTAATCCAATACAACATCTGTGGGATCAACTAGGCCGTCAGAAAGTAAAAATTAAAATAAAGAACAAAGACCACTTAAAAAGAGTACTAAAGGAATTGTGGGGTAAAATTACTCCAGAAACTACCAAAAACTAGTTCACACCATGCCAAATAGATTATGAGAAGTGATAAGACATGAGGTAGGAACGACTACCTATTAAAGTTGATTTGGTATCAATAATTAAGCTTCAAGTTGAAGAAAAATGATGTGTGCAGGGACTTTTGGCGCATCAATATTCTGACATTTTATGTAATTTTCCTCATAAATTATAAGTTAAATAAATTTTACTAAATTTGATTATAGTTAATTAAAATAGATTAAATTATTTAAAAAATGTGTAAGTTTCATTGCCAATATCTGGCTCATAACCTATCTTTAGGTAAAATAAAAAAAAAGCTGGAGGGTGTGCAGAGACTTTTGTTAGTAAGTGTATATATTTAGTTCGTCAGGCATTTAGGAACATAATTTATCATTGCGTTTATAATTTTCCAAAGTAAGAATATATCAGTAATTTTTATTTGCGTGACATCGGTTTTCTATTTTTTTTTTTAATTGTATAAATCGTGTTTACGTCAAAATGTTATTAAATTTAAATATTTACTATATATATATATATATATATATATATATATATATATATATATATATATATACATATATATATATATATATATATATATATATATACATATATATATATATATATATATATATATATATATATATATATATATATATATATGTGCATTGAGAGCTTAAGTGAATTATAATTATTAGTATTTCAGTTTATTTTCGAAAGGAAATAATAATTAAATTTTCTTTATAGGTAATTGTTGCTCAGATTTTTATTTATTTTTTATATATGTATATATATAATTCATTGGGCGACTAAATTCAATGAAATGAATATCTTATTTACATTATGAAATAAACCTTTTTCACATATTTACCTAAATGAAAATCTTCGATCTGTTAAGTTTATTATTTCTAAAATTAATAAAACTACCAGGGCTGATGATAAAGTAAATATTGGCTGGAAGGAGGGTGGAAGTTGATCCAAAGATTATCTATCAGCTTCATTGCAATAATCTTTCAGTGAAGAATATAAATTTCTCAATGGATATCTTATTACGTCGTAATAATTTGTTTTTTCATTCTTTTAAATTCGAAATTAATTTCTTTTATATTTGCTGAAAATCTTAATCACCCCTAATATATTAAAAAAAATTAATATCCATTTCTGCATTATTATACACGGATGGGCTAAAAGGAGAGTGACTGATTATAGTTTTCCACTACATTACTATTTATTATTTACACTGTAAGGATTATTTACTTAATTTACACAATTATTTATTAATGAAATTAGGAAAAGTACAGATCATTAGTTGTGCAGGGGAGGAGATGAGATTATTGAAGAATTTTGAAGTTCATTCATTTCTTATCTCACTGGATAGTTTTTGTATATTTTTGAAAATTTTTACTATTCTATATTTTATCTTTATATATATACGGCCAAAGTATTGATTAAAGTATTATAATATTAATTTAATCATTTCTCGTGGGTAACCACCATATTTAGTTTTATATTAATTTTTTTAATTTTATTTTTGAAAAGGAAAGATTGGTCTCAGTTTGGAAGCGAGCTCGGTGGCGCAGTGGTTAGCGTACCGCGCATGTCACGCGGGAGACTCGGATTCGACTCTTGGCCGAGACCAATCTTTTCTCTTAAGAAATAAAATATTTAATATTAAAGTATTATTTAAAAACAGGTTATCAAGAAGGGGACCAAATTAGTCTCAACAATACAGTTTTTTATTTATAAGACGTTTCGGCTCTTTTGAGCCATCTTCAGTTCAGCAAAAGGCAGTATCAAATATACACAGGCAGACAAATTATTTGAAGTCACACAGGGCAGATACAACTGAAGATGGCTCAAAAGAGCCGAAACGTCTTATAAATAAAAAACTGTATTGTTGAGACTAATTTGGTCCCCTTCTTGATAACCTGTTGAACAATATAGTCTCAAGAACTTAATGTCTTATAAGTATTATTTAAAGTTAAAGTATTATTTAAAGTTAAATTATTATTACGTATTAAAGTATTATTTAAATGAAATGTATCTTTTGAACAAATAAATAAATATGTACATATAAAATGAATAATAGTTCTGCATCAAAATCCTACCTTCCATAAATTTTTTTTACGTTATAAGGTTACTGAACGCTAATCCAAAGACAAAAAATCTCAACAGGAACCATTTTAGGTCAAATAAGAGTTCTGGTTAATTGAAAACTTCAAAGAACAAAAAAATGCATTTGATTTTGAAGCTAATACAAAGTATTACAACATGAAAAGATTGCTAGAGCTCAAGATTCAGGTTTTAAGAATTTGTATGGACACAAATCCGCGTTATATTTGAGGACCAGTTATTCAGAGGAAAAATTAATGAAATTGAAAAAAGAGCTTGTTCTGCATTTGAAAATGTTTGTCAACGATTTTTGGGCAATTCGATCTATAGTATAGTAACAAATTACAACGACATTGTTGAAGAATTTACTATGGAATTTTCGTTAAAAATTTAGTTTGCACCTTAATTTGGATTTATCCCCCCAACTTGCGAGCGGTTTCAGATGAAAAGTTGGTAAATGATTTTGTAAAATAGAGTAAATCTATAGCGGTACATGCAACGAGAATATACTTGCTAACTACAGTTGGACGACAGCTAATATACGCTATAAAGGGAAAATAATACATATTTTGAATGAATGAAATAAAATATAACTTTATTTTGGGACTATTAGTCCCCTAAGAATAACAAATAACATATTGACACGGCATAATTTAAGGTTTATTATTTTATATATTAATATTATCATTCACAAGAAAATAAATAAAGTAAAAAAAAATAAACATACCATTTTTTGTTTTATATTTTTCTCAAAAACAACATTCATTCTCTCTAAAATGGTGCCTTATAGAATTATTTGGACTTCGCATTCGATCCCAACACACTTTTTTTTTTTTAATGATCATTCTAAGCGGTGTTACGAAAACGCCTAACAAAAAAGAAATTAAATACCATATGTGCGGATAATACCCGATATATTTCATCTGTTCTTGTGTCAACTTTCTGTACCATTTGTGTGTTACGAAGGTGATGTTCTCTTTTCTTTTTATAGTATTTTTTAGCTTTTTATTGGAGATATAGTGCATTTTGTCTGCGCATATATGATTCGTGTTGTTTTCTGTCCTTATGAAATCTTAGTTTGTTACTTGGAATTAAAAATAATAGAAAAAAAAATCTAAACTTTATGTTTTTGGAATTTTTCATTATCCCCTATCACATGATTTATGCCGACTTTAGAGTTATTGCTCTTTTGTATTATATAATTCTAGTTTTTACCGGTCAATGACCATTGATTTGGGAAATTACGGAAACTCTGAAGGCGTAGTTTTTGTTGACAATGTAAATGTGGAGGGTTTCGAGAGAGGACAACTTAAAATTTATTCACGAATTTAAGCTTACTGTAATGACCCAGTAACGGCCATTCACATGACATTGATACTGAATGAACTTGATTGAGATTCCTCTGAAATGATTGGAATCAGTTCTGGATTGGCGATTTTTATACTTTTCCCAATGTTTTGGTCGAATTCAAGCAGGTCAACATTATTCCTTAATGTAATACAATTTAAAATAATGTATGCATTTTAATGTAATATATAAAATATTTGTACTATTTGTCGTTTTATTTTATTTTAATGCTTTTCAATCCCAAGTTGTTTTATTACTTACTAACAGATTCCTGCTGCTGCTTTCATTAATCTGAAGGGGCTTTACCGGCAATGATTAAAATATTTTTTATTGTTATTATCATTAATTATCATATTTAGTTGAATGGATGTTTCCTCCCGAAAGTTATGAATGTAATCTTCACTTTATTTTAAGATTAATTCCTTAATGTATTGTATACTGTCCACGATTGGTATGGTAAGATATTGTATGATTCCTCATTCTCCAATCCTCATTTCGGCAATTCGGTGCATGTGTACCGACAGCTGCCCACAGTTTACAGAGGAACCAATTAGGATACGGATCAAACAAACAACCAATATTCCATCGCCGCAGAATCCTAACCAAACGTCGTCATTTCATATTTTGCACATCATGGTAATATCTGCAGCAAGAAAAGGAATGGGAGATTATGATCTGTAAAAAATTATATAAGATACATGTAGAGAAAGCGATAAAAGTATAGAGGAAATGCGAAATTTGCGCAATAGGCGATTTTTCAATATTTCAATCAATAGAAAAATTAATTTTCATAAGTATCTGAAATCCAAAAAAATTCATCAGGCACCATTTTTGAAAGAATTAATGTTTAATAAAAAACTGAAAAAGCATGTTTATTTTGCTTCTCCCCACGATTTATATTCTAAAGCTTTGGGAATAGTTAAAAAAAAAAAATAGTTTTCTCAAATCGTCTGAGTATACTCCGCCCCCCCCCCCAAAAAAAAGAAATATCAAATATTGCAACAATGGTCCTTCGCAACAAGTCCTCAAAGGAATTTCATAAGTGTCTCCGAGCGTCGAGAGGATGAGAAACTCAGTCAAAGTCAAGCAATAATAATACCTCTAAAGATAGATTTAAAATAAATATCACACAATTTATTTACAACTAACTTAATTAATTTGTATAACATTTTTCATTATACATTTATGGTATCCTGGTATAGATCTTATTTTATAACATGCTTTATTTTAAATTATCCACAGCAGTTCTTAGAGGTATATACAATTGAAGGGCCCTGTTGAAAAACGACGGGATTAAATATTTTTAATTTTTAATATGAGCTTTCTACGCTATTTAATGACCAGTGAGCTTAACTAATAATACATTCAACCCTACGTTGCCGTAAAAAAAAAAGTTAATTTCTGAAAAAATTCGATTTCGAAAATGTGTAGCAAAAGGAGAATAATACGACTCAAGTTATCGAGAGGAAAACATTGTTTGAATGATTTAATTAACTTGTAAGAAAGACCTTTTAGAGAGTTTCTAACCACTAAGAGTTTTTTTTACTCACAGACAGATATGCAACTGATTATTACAATAGTATTTTATTTGATAACGAGGAAGTAAATGAGTATTATGGGAATTTTGATTAGGGGTTTCAGAATGTAATAATGGTTTGAACCATACATTTTATTATACCCATAAATATTATTATTTATTTTATTATACCCATAAATTTTAAGCTATTGAGTTCCATTGTGTTAATACAGTTAATATGAATTTTTGGACGACAGAAATGATTTAAAATTTTCATTTTACCTTTATTTTAATGCTTTCATAAATGACTTATTGAAAAATGTTTAATCGCACACACTTTCAAATTTAAAATCGCTAGAATTATAGCTTTTCGCTTATTTAGTAAACTGAAACTTTTCCTTCTAAAGGAGAATACTTTCAATCAATTTAAATAAAAAAATATACTTTTTAATTATTTTATTTAAATATTTTTAAATGTGTCATCATCATCATCAACGCGGCTCGACAACTCGGTGGCGAGTCCTGGCCTCCTCCACCAGTCTCTTCCATTTATCTCTCCGCTGTGCAGCGGCCATCCAGTTCCGTATACCCAGGATTTTCCTTGCGTCTTCAGCCACACTATCCCTCCACCTCAGCTTCGGTCTACCTCTTCTTCTAGTTCCGTGGAGAGGCTCGGTTAAAACCTGCTTGGGGATTCCCTCTGCTCCCATCCTGGCTACATGTCCAGCCCACTTTAGTCTACCCAGTTTCATCATTAAAACAATATTCGGCTCATTGTATCTTGCGTATATCTCCCTGTTGCTCCGCCTCCTCCAAGTGCCATTATCGTAAACAACCTCCATATATTCTGCGGAGAACACTTTCAAACACGAAGAGATCACGCCCGGTTGATTTACTTAGAGTCCATGTCTCTGAGCCATATAAAAGTACTGGGCGTAGCAATGTCTTGTATAGATGAATCTTAGTATCTCTGGACAAAAGACGGGTAGTGAATTCCCTACGGAGGCTAAAGTAGCATCGGTTGCCAAGCATGATTCTTCTCTCGATCGCTTCTGGTGCATTGTCCTGGGTTACGAGTGAGCCGAGGTACACAAATTGAGCAACTTTTTCAATAAGGTAGGGTCCAAATCTTATTGTCTCACCAGCTCTTGGTGCTTCCCCCGTAACCATATATTTAGTTTTCCCCTCGCTCACCTCAAGTCCTAGTCTTTTTGCGGCTTCCATAAGTCTTAAGAATGTCTCTTCCACAGCTTTAAAAGAGCGCCCTACTATGTCTATGTCGTCAGCATAGGCTAGCAACTGAACGAGCCTGACAAATACATTCTTATCCCGCTGGACATCAGCGTCCCTTACTGCCTTCTCCAGAGACAAATTAAATAGCAGGCAGGCCAATGCATCCCCTTGGCGGAGTCCTAGCCCAGCAAGGAACTCGTTTGTTTTCTGTCCATTAAGCTTAACGGTGCACTTTACCTCTTTCATAGTTATTCTTACTAATCGCACCAGCTTATCCGGGATACCGAGCTCCTTCAGCGCTTTGTACATCTCATCTCGATTAACACTATCATAGGCAGCCTTGAAATCGATGAAAAAGTGATGCGTTTTCAGTTGATACTCATGGTCTCTCTCCAGAACTGTACTCAGAGAAAAAATCTGGTCGGTCGTAGACCTTCCCCTCCGAAAGCCAGACTGATAAGGGCCAAGCTTTTGTTCTGCAAATGGCAGTATCCGTTGAAATAGCACATTCGAAAGAATCTTGTACCCGCAGGACAACAGGGAGATGCCTCTATAATTTGCGCAACTTAGTCTGTCCCCTTTTTTATAAATATGGCATATCACAGACTTATTCCAGTCGTCAGGCAGGTCTTCCTCTTCCCATATTGTCATGACAAGGTTATGTAGCCTTTTCTTTAATTCTTCTCCCCCATACTTAAGAAGCTCGGCAGGTAAGTAATCTCCTCCTGGTGACTTGTTATTCTTGAGCCGACTAATTGCATCGGTGATTTCATCTTCATCAAGAGGTTCGAGGTCGGGCTCCGAAGTTGCTCTGTCTGCATCTTCCTGTGGTACCCTCACAGAATGTTCCAAGCAGAGAAGGCTCTCAAAATGCCTCTTCCATTCCGTCAGGACTGCTTCTTTTTTAGCAATTAGGTTGCCCTCCTTGTCTCTGCAGACGTACGGTATCTTAGCTCGAGGTCTCCTTCTACGATTAATGTTTCTAAAGAAATCTCTCGACTCCCTCTCTTTCCAGAGGCATTCGGCTTCCACCAGCTCCTTTCTCTCATACTGTCTTTTCTTCCTCTGGTGTAGGTGTTTCTCAGTTCTTCTTTTCTGCTTATACTCTTCAACTGCTCTTCGAGTTCCTCTCTTTAGCATATCTTTGTAAGCTATGTTCTTCGATGCAGTTGTAGCCTCACATTCTTCATCGAACCAAGGGGATCTCGGTTCCTTTACTGGAGGACCCAGTACCCTCCCTGCCACCTCTTCAACAGCTTTTGTACAAGCTGTCCATTGACAGTTTACATCCTCACCAGCAAACATTTGCTGTCGGAGCTGTTCATCCAGTTCATTACAGTATTGAGATTGGAGTTCCGGTCTCTTTAGCTTACTTATATTAAATCGTTTGGGCCTTTCCGCAGCAGCCGTATACCTTTTAAAGGATATTTTAGGGAGGATATGAGCAATAGTAAGGTAATGATCGGAGTCAACGTTGGCTCCTCTAAATACCCTAACGTTATGGAGGTTTGATCTAAATGTGTCATAGTATTTATTTATTAGTGAAGATTGACGAAAGCGTGTTCTAATGACCTTCAATGCCGAGTCTTGATACAAGAAGAAGTGTCTGAGGCCTTTGTAGTTCGAACGGGTTTGAGGCAAGGAGATCTACTCTTGCCGATATTGTTTGATATAGTAACTAAGCAGGAGAAAAGATCGACATGCGTGAAAATGGTGGGGTGGGTGCATTTCGGAACAAATGATAAAATCCTAGGATAACCAGATGTTGTAGCTATCGATGGAAATAGTCAAAAGGATATTGATAGAGTCACTAAGACTTTGATAACAGTACAAATGGACCTACAAGTGAATGAAGATGAAACTAAATGTATGATTTTAACCTGAAAAATCCACCCCGAAAAGTTGAGGGAAAAAGACGTTCTCAAGAGTAGACCAACTGACGGAAATAGAACAGCGGATGACCCACGCAAACTATCTCTTGATTCGAAGGCGAGGACATTTTGCAAGAAGCAATCCATCTGTAAGCCCCTGAGTTATGTATGACTCAGCAGCAAGCAAGAGACCACGTGGTTGACCAAAAAGGAGATGGATAGGTAAAGACGCTACAGAGCTACATGTAACAAACTGGAAAGAAGCCTAAGGTAGGCAGAGGTAGGAAAGGCTAGTTAAGGCGGCTAAAGTTCTACAATGTCTGTAAAGCCAAGTGAAATAAGAAATAACATATAACTTAAAACAGTGATGACAATATGATCGTAAATGGCAAAATGTTATAATTATACATTATTTAAATAAAAATAGCATTAAACATTATTTGCTAAGAACTTTTATTTTCTATGCATTTTTATTATAATAATACCACAAAAACAATATTAATCAATGCATGCCCTCTCCTGTTTTAAAATTAAATTATTTTGAGCAATTGGAGGTTAAAATTTAGATATTTACGCAATCCTTAAATGAACCATTGCATTTTAAGTTCTGAAGTATTATGATCAAACTAGATCATTGGATATTTATAATTTTGAGAAGAACTTTAATCATAACAGTATATTTAGAATTATGCGATAATAGATTTAATAATTTAGAATTATACACATATATATATATTTTTCATTTTTGATATGAAGCTGTATATGAAGATAGAATAGTATAATTGAATAAAAAAATAAAAGTATAAATAATTGAACTTTAAAGAAATATTTGAACAGTTCCAGCCCACAATTCACTACCAACGTTGTCCAGTTTTTACTGGAGATATTCGTTTAAAAGGCTATCGCTTGAAGCACAAACACTTGAATGAGGTTTAATTTTGCGGTCGACTTGCCTTTTAGTCTATGCGACTTGAAGGCTAGTCTAAGGGAATAGTTGTTAGTATTTCTACAAAAGTTTTTTTGGTTCATAACTTGATTGCAGTTTGGATTTTAAAGTTATTTGGTGTTTTTGTTAAATAATTTTATCAATACATTTTGATGACAAAGATGAGTTGATGAATCTATAAATTTGCCTTTTCCAAACTATTAATCTTATAATATGACATAATTTATCAACACGGAGCCGCAGTTTACGAAAGGTCTTTTCAAGCTAAAGAAAAAAAAATCTTTTCCCAAATAGTTAAAATTTATATTTGATAAAACTATTTGGATAATCTAATAGCACTGTGTGAAAAGATTATTTATTTTCTTTAGCTGTGAGTATGTATATGTGTTAATATGTATATATATATACATACATGCAACAAAAGTGAAAAGTAATAGCCTAAAATGGTGGAGAACGTTGGTTTGGACGGCAACAGGATTACAATGTTTGTTAAGCAAACGGGAAAGCTAAAACTGTTCACAATAAGTCTTGAATATCATACCTTATTGTATTTAATAAGTACAATAATACAATTTAATAAGTTATAAATAATTTACCCACAAAACGATAGATCTATCAAGCTCCATGGCTAACCAGTTAGATACCTTCACTGAAGTCAGGGAGTAATTCGGCTTTCTTTATTAGTAAAATGCTATTCATTATGTACTTAAATCAAATTATTGTAAGACATCGCAAATTGTATTAAATGAAAAAAATAATTACTTTGAACATAAATTATTTATAGAGAATATAAATTATTCATGTCTTTAGAATCAGTGTTTAAATTGGCCACGTGTTATAAGCTCTCCGATATGTAGAGGTCTTCTAAGCATCTCAATTTTTTTTTTTTTTTTACATCTATCTCGGTGGAAAATTAGGGAGTTTTCCAAATCTAAAATATGTTTTAGTTCAGAAAAGTGTTTAGCTAAGGCAGTTATAGGTTCTGTAGTTCTTTTTTTCTTATATTTGTACTCAGTTCATGAGATTTTGTGTTGGTATATTCAATTCTTCAAACTTTGAGTCGCCATCACGATATAGGAATCCGGGCATGATAACAAGTTTAATCTTTATATAAGAACGGAATCATCATTATGATATTATTAATAATCAATGGGGGAAAAAAAATATACACATATTAAAAAAAAAAAAAAAAAAAAATACTTACATAGAAGGGTTTAAATTGAATTGTAATAACGGTTTTTTTTTAACGTATATTAACAATGTATTTAGACAGCTTAATGGATTACCTTTGGGGGGGGGGGTCCTTAGTATAAATGTGAGCGGAATTGTCATTAAAATGGGTTGTAAAACAACTAGAATTTAAACCTCAAAGCTTTTAATTGAATACGTTGATGACATTTTAATGATTTTGGATAAGGCTGAAATTAGTCAGGTAATAGATATTTTTAATAGTTTCAACAACAGTTGACAATATACATATGGATTAGTACCTACAAGGTAGGTGTAATCAAGTTCTGGATGTTTTAATTTTAGAAGACAATATTTCAAAATGGACCAGTAAGAAGAATGAAGCAATAGATTTCTAAATTTTCTATCATATAACCTTTTGAAACAAAAACTAAACGTGGTCTATAACACGATACAAAGAGTTATTGAGCTTACGACTCGGCTTTTATGTATGAATAGAATAGATTTTATTTGTTTTGGGGAAATACCCATACAAATAGAGTTGAGCGATAATAAAGTATTGTCACGTGGAAGATGTCTATTGAACCTAGGAGACCCTGAGAGAGAGGGGGAACTCCTAGAAGAGGCTGGCCCAGGAAGGAGTGGGGCAGTCTGGGAGAGCCAGTCAGGGAGTCTGGTAGAGTCTGAGTCAGTCAGGCTGAGAGGGGCAGTCAGAGACAGTCAGCAGTCGGGAGCGGAGGCTGGGTCTGAGATGGGCAGGCTGTCTGGGACAGGCAGAGTGAGCCTGGGGCATAGTGGGACCCAAAGTAGTCAAGTACCCCCAAGTGATTTATGAGTTATGGTACCCCCCCCTTGTGTAGTTGGGACGTGTAGAAACTATTGTAAACAATAAATTATGTAAATAGTATTTAGTTTGATTAATTACCACACAACCCTTGCCCAAAGATCCCTGGTCACATTGGACTGGGTAAATTTAAGAATAGGGGTGACACAAATTTGGTGGAGGCGCCGGGCAAGGGTTGTGTTGTGTGTAAAATGGAGCTGCGAGGCGTGCGGGACATGAGTTGTGGGGAAAAGCGAGCTGCGAGAGTTGCCGAGCTGGAGCTTTGTGGAAAATGGAGGAGCTGCCGGAGAATTTCGGATGGGTGGAAACGGCTGCGTTCCTGGAGGAGAGCCGGAAAGGACAAGAAGAAGAAGGAATCACCGCTGCGGATCAGCTGGACCAACTCGGAGAGCTACAGAGCAGAAAAGAGAGATGGGAGCTACCCGAAGTATTCTTAGCTCGCCAAGTTGACATCTTAGGTAAAGATTTTTAAGTTATTTTTTGTTTTGTAAAAAATAAAATAAAATTTAGACATAAGAGGAAACACTTGTAGAAAGAATCCCAGCTATAGTGTAAGATAGAAAACAGAGAGAAACTAGAGGTTTTGTAATTTTAAGATACGGGGTATCTAAGTATTTTGAGCTTGACGGTCAATGGTTGACGATTTAGGAGGGAGATTAAAAGAGGTTGAGTTTTTAGTTAAGTTCCAAGAGGAACTGATGGAAAAAATTATGGAGTTCTTTCTACAATGTTTCAACTAGATAATTTAATAATTAGTGATCATTTTATTAATGAGAATAGTCTTTGTTGGTAGAGTATTGTAGGTTTAGATTTTTTTTAGAAAAAACATAAGTCAAAAAGTAACTATAAAGAGAATTCTTTGTCAATGAAAATTTTCAGGTCGGAAGAAAAATGTTATCTTGACCCTTTGATTGTAATCTCGGGATTAAATGGGATAAGGACAGACGAAGATGGTAAGGAAATTTAAAGTCGAGACCATACACGTAGGGCGTACAAGACGATTTTTTTGATCGTTGAAACAAAAAAAAAAATGGGAAATTTATATTCGTAGATTATAAACAAAAAGAAATAAAGTTTCATTAAATTGTTGAATATTCTTTTTGCTTTGTGGAAAAGAGTGGAATCTAAAGGTTAAAGAATAGGAAATGCTAAATTTGCGTCTGCCAGGAAACAATAGCACTGAGCAAGCGGTATCCGGGAAATACGAACACAAAATTGGGCATAGCTAATTGTTAGCAAAATGCTAACAATTAACAATTGTCATAACTAACGAACAATAGAGGATCCTACAACGTCCAGGAAACACCATATTCGATTGCAAGATAAGGAGTCTAGATAACAATACGCACCTCCCCATTGTAATTGGGATTGAATCGATCACGGCGTGGATAATTCGGTTTTTTTTTATTATTTCACTAAGAAGTCAGTTATTTCATTGAGAAGGCCTATTGTCACGGACATGGAAGCGAGCCTCATAGACACCAAGTTCCAAGAAGAGGGACTCTAAAGAATAAGAGATGCAACCTAGTAGCACAGTCAGCGTCAAAAACTAGGTCAGTGGGTGAGATGTTTATGCAGGATAGGCATAACCAATGTTCTTTTAAATCCCTTTATCGAGAAATAATTAAGATTTTTGATTGCTTATTCTTTTTTAGTTTAATGACTTATATTTTTCTAGTTCTTTAGGAGTAGGTAGAAATTGGAAATGTGTTGAAAAAAATGGAATTTGTAAGAAAAAGTATAATTTTTAAGTAAAATTCTTAGAGGGTATTATTGACTAAATCTGTATCTTTAATGGTTAAAGAATAAATTTAAAGTAGCAGAATAATGGAATTTATTTTTGTTTTGTTTTTCATTAAGTCAAGAAATAATTGTAAAGGAATTTCACTGCATCTTGTAGATGTTATTATGGTTCTTAAGAGGAAAACTAAATTAAATGTGACAGCCGGCATGCCACACCCCTTTGAGGTTCAAAGAGAGTAAAGTACTTGAAGAGGGTAGTAAAGTACTTAAAGGGTATTGTTCAGTCTCAGACTGTTTGAATTTAAAAACAATGTTTCCCGCCATCCAATGCCTCCTAACTTATTGTAAGTGCGTAGCTTAAGTGCAAGTTAAGAAGGCCATGAAGATCAGCTGTCGGATGTCTACCGCCACGTGCGTCATCCCCACTCCGCCTCACTCTGCTGTCGACCACCGTCACGTTAAGATCTCCATCTCTCAATTATCCTGCCATCGGCCGCCATCACGACGCAGGTGTTATCTTTGGTCAGATTGCTAGTCGACCACGTAAGTAAGATCTTACTATATGCAATTGCCATTTTTCTTCAAAGAATTGACTCAGAGCAGAAGAGAGGTCAACGTTGGAGATTGTGCAACCCAAGCATATCTCTATGAATTTCAGTTCACCGGAAGTTCGCCTTCAGAAACACTAGTGGGTTTGTTCGCCGTATTCAATAGCTAATTATTTTAATCACCAGGAGTGGATTAGAATACAGAGCTCTGTCAATTCGTCTGGTTTTTCTTTATCTCTGTTTAATTTTTCTTAAATGTTTCATGATCATATCTTAACATGCTCTAAGGCCTTAATTCATTGTAAAATTGTTAGTGCTAAGTTTCATTTAATTTCAAGAATTCTAGTTTCTTTTTTTCTTCATCTTTATTCATTCATAACCTTTTAAGTTATTGTTGTTATTAGAAGTGTCATATGGTTCAGCTTTATTTTATTTCATTTTATCTAATGCTCGAGCTGTTTATTAATTGTAATTTTCCTTCAGAATAAAAGTTTGTTTTTCTCTCTCTGTAATTTCACCGCTCTTTCTTTTTTTATTATTCTCCTTCATCATTATTTTTAATATTAACGCCCTATTGATCATTTTGGTGCCGAAACCCGGGAATTTAATTAATAAAATTAAATATTATTTAACCGCTGAGAGACTTGTTTACATTTCAGAAAACTTGTTTCGCCATTGTCTAGAGTCATTCCTGGTAAAGCTGAATCATCATTGTTGTTCTGTTTCTTTTGTGAGTCATTGTGTTCTGAGTATTAAGATAAGTTCTCATTCTTCTTAGCTCTATTATTTTCTATTGTTACTATTATTATCATTTTTATTACTTTAATTCTTATATTATCTCTAACATTGTAATTTTTTTTCAGCACCCCGTTTTCTTTTGTATATTGTAATTGTAATCATGGGAAATCGCCGTAAATCAAATAATTTAGGGGTGAGTGCCCGTAAGGCCATTCTGATAAAATCATTAGAACAATTTTCTACCTTTTCCGAAAAATGTAAAGAGGCATTGGATCGCCGGGATTTCCAAGTATCAAAGGTTTTCATTAAAAAATTAAATCAATTAATAGAAGAGATGCGAGTAACTTTCAACTCCCTTGTCGAGGAATGTTTCAATTTAGATCGAGGGGTTCCCGAAGATGTGGAGGAACAATTCATACAAGCGCAATTAGATATCATAGAATTAGAGTCTAGAGTGCCTGACCGATCGGCATCCGCGTCACCAGTTCCTCCCTCAGCTCACCGGTTCACGGAAATGCGACTTCCCTTACTCAATTTGCCCACTTTTAACGGGGATATTTCTCAATTCCAAATTTTTAAAACTACTTACCTCCCTATCGTTCACCATAATGATAGTTTAAGTGATGGGATGAAGCTTACTTATTTAAAGAGTTGTCTATCGGGCGAGGCTCTATCCGTCATAGGTCATTTAGACAATTTAGATTCCAATTATGCTATTGCCTGGGACGCATTGACCAAGCGTTACGATAACGCATCGACTCTCGCCGCCCGTATCCTGACGGATATGTTGAATTTCCCGCCGATTTCACGCCCATCTCCCGAAGCTCTTGAGAAATATTTAAAGATCTATTCTGAATTGGGGCAACAATTAAAATCAATGGCTATTCCGAATCTAAGCGATTATTTATTATATTTCATGGCGTTCCGCAGCCTAGATCCGGTCACGCAGAAGGAATTCAAATTTCACCATCCCGAAGACTTTCCTACCCTCACCGATTTGTTGGGTTACATCAACCGTCTCCAAATAGCGTCCACTTCCGTTTCCGGATCACCTCCCCCTAGGAAACGGGAGGCTTCGCCTATCCGCCAACCACCGCGCCCTGTCAATCGCGTAACGCGTGCCTTCGCCTCCAGTATTCAATGTCCTTACTGTCGAGAGGCCCATAACATCTACCACTGTCGTGAATTCAAGGAACTCTCCGGCCGGGACCGATTACAATTTATTCGCCGATCAGGGCTATGTTATAACTGTTTGGGGGCCCATTCACAACATCAATGTCAGTCTAGCCAGCGTTGTCATAACTGTCAGGAATTCCATCATACCTTGTTACATAGGGGGTTTTGGGAATCCTCGCGCCCAGAGGCGGGTCCGCGCTCTCCGCCTAGTTCACCCCGGCCAGCTTCTCCCACCGTCCGAACTTCTCAGCCGCGCCGCTATTCGGCCCAACGCCCCCCGGTCCGTTCGCAAGGACCTCGCTCCTCGCCGCCTCTACCGGTGTTCCACGCGGCACCGCCATCTCCTCCACGGGGCTCACAAAGACGTTCGCCTAATTCCCATGATCATGCCCGAAGGTCCTATGAAAATTCGCCGCCTTCGCCGTTCGCTGCCCCCGTTTCTTATCACCATCCGGGGGGGTCCTTCCGCCCCTATCACAATGAATCTTCGAGGGGGCCTTCTCCACCGCATGGAACCTCACCTGCTCGCCGATCACCAACATTAGGGGCCGCCGGTCACGATAATTGACTACCTACCGCCGCCGACACTCCCGCTCTCGCTCCTACTCGCCCAGATGATCAACCCTCGCCGATAACCCTTGCTAACCCTGTCCACCGCTCATCGAGTAGGAGTGACGCGCCATTCAACCACCATGCTTCTTCGCCGTCCCCCAGCCGCTGTCCTATTCGCCAGTGCCGCTCGCCGTCTCCTGATGTAAGCACCAAATCCTTTCCGCCGTTAACGTTATTAGGTTCCTTTGGGAATTTTTCGCCTGCTCTCCTTCCAACTGCGCAGATTGCGGTTCGACGTCCTATTTATCCTCCCAAGCTTCTTCGCGCCCTTCTTGACTCCGGAAGCCAGGTAAGTTTCATCACCGCCGATTCCGCCTCTCGCCTAGGGCTGCCTGTCACACCCTCGCCTGTCGGAGTTAATGTTCTTGGGGGCCCTTCAAACATTTCTTGCCCAGGGTATACTACCGCCTCTCTAGAAGTCCCGAACTCCTCGTCACTTAGGGTACGGCTCTTTGTTATTAAGAAAATAACCGACACTCTTCCTACTTCCCATGTAGATTTGTCCCCTTGGCCGCATATTACTCAGTTGCCACTCGCCGACCCTTCCTTGTGTCAACCAGGGGAGATTGACCTCCTGTTAGGTATAGACGTCCTTCCCCTCATCATTCTGGGGATCGCTCCCGTATCTCAGGGCGGACCCATCGCCCTTGAAACTGTATTTGGCTGGTGTATCATGGGGAACTGTCGCCCCCCAGCCAACCAACGCCGTATTACATGGTCGAAAGACGTAATCGACAACGAAGGAAAGACCTATCGCCCACCTCCTCGCCGCCGTTCTCATCATCTTCCGCCTGCCCCCAAGGCTGATAGCCTGACTACTTCCATTGTCAAAGATACATCTCCTGTGGTTCCCAGTCCTCCAGAAGCACTAATAGCTTTTAATGCGCTCACCAACCTCCAACTCAATAAAGAGCTGAAAAAATTCTGGGATCTCGAAGAAGTGTCCGCCATTTCCCCCAAGTTCTCTGCTGAAGAACAGTTGTGTGAGGATCTACTTCTAAGATCCGTCTCCCGGAACCCTGAGGGTCGCTACATCATTCCTCTACCACTAAAATCTGTTGATTTAGGAGAATCTTATTACCGAGCTCTAAAACAATTTCACCGTCTCGAAGCCCGCCTCCAACGCGAACCTATTCTCCGGGAGGCCTATGTCGCCTTTATGCGCGAATATCTTGACCTCGGCCATATGTCCTTAGTTCCGGATCCTGATGACGCCCGCGGTGCCACCTATTATCTTCCTCATCATCCTGTTCACCGACCTGATGACCCTCCGTCTAAAATTAGGGTGGTATTCAACGCTTCGTCACAATCATCTAATGGAAAATCCCTCAATGACATTTCTTACACCGGGCCCAAGCTTCAAACGGACATTGTTACCCTTATCACCCGCTCACGTACTCACCGATATATATTCACCGCGGACATTAGGCAAATGTATCGCCAAATTTTAGTTCCCCCGGAACACCAAGACCTTCAAAGAATCATATGGCGTTTTTCACCCGAAGAGCCTGTGCGCTCTTACCGCCTCCGCACGGTCACTTACGGGGTTAGTTCTTCTCCATACCTAGCCATTCGGACACTTCACCAATTAGCTCAAGATGAAGGGGACCGTTTCCCTAGTGCCGCCCCGGTTCTACGCGATGACACCTATGTGGACGATATAATCACCGGAGCCTCCTCACTCGCCGAAACCATTCAGTTAAGGGATAATTTAATAGCTCTTTTGCACGCCGGGGGATTTGAACTAAGAAAATGGGCCGCCAATCATCCCGATATCCTCGCCAATTTGCCCGCCGACCATTGTCGTATCGGACCCCACGCCTTTGATTTTGACACGACTGATGAGCCCACCATTAAAATTCTAGGGTTAATATGGTCTGCCGATACCGATGCCTTCTCTTACCGGTTCTGTTCCAATAAATTACCGGCTACCAAGCGGTTGATATTGTCTAAACTTGCTCGCATTTATGACCCGCCTGGATGGTTAGTGCCTGTTACATTCACCGCCAAGTTATTGATTCAACGCCTGTGGATTGGACACTCCGATTGGGATGAACCTGCCCCCGCCGATGTTACCCGCGATTGGGATATTTTTCAAAACGAACTTGAATCTGTATCAAAGATATCCATCCCTCGCCGTTTCCCCTTCTATCAGGAATCCCGCAGCAGTCAACGACTGGTCGCCTTCTGCGACGCTTCAGAATTAGGATACGCGGCCACCATTTACCTCCACTCTACCTCATCCGCCGGTGAAATCGCGGTTCATCTACTCATAGCTAAGTCCCGCGTAGCTCCCCTCAAAAAGGTATCCCTTCCTAGGTTAGAATTATGCGGAGCTCACCTTTTAGCAAAATTGACCACTAAAATTCTCGGTATGTTCCCTCAACCATTTGAAGATATCGTTGCTTTCTCCGATTCCGCGGTAGCCCTCACCTGGATTCGCGGCGAACCGCACCGATGGAAAACTTTCGTGGCCAATCGCGTCACTGAAATACAGGAAGTTATCTCCCCTTCTCAATGGCGTCACATTGACGGTAAGGAAAACCCCGCCGATTGTGCCTCTCGGGGGCTATTCCCCAATGAATTCACCCGTCATCCTCTGTGGTGGACAGGTCCCTCCTGGTTATCAAAACCGCCTAGTCAATGGCCAAAATCGCATATAGATTCCCCGCCTGACGCCGTTAACAAGGAGCGTCGAATCTCCAAAGAAATCATCACTTGTGTCGCCCTAACTTCCCTCGACTTGGAAAGTCGATATTCTTCCCTGACTCAACTCCAGAGAATCACCGCCTGGTGCCTCCGCTTCGCCCACAACTGTAGGAATCCTGATCGCCGATACACCGGGTTTCTTTCCGCCGTTGAACTAAACATGGCACTTGATACCCTAGTCCGCGGAGTCCAACAAGTCGCGCTAGCAGATGAATATAAAGCCGCGTCAGAACCCGCCTCCAAGTTGCGCATTAAACGCATTTTACAATTGTTCATCGATTCCCACGGCCTTTTGCGCGTAGGCGGTCGTCTTCATCTTGCTCCTCGCCCGTTTGATGCTAAACACCCGGCATTACTTCCTAAGGATCACCCCCTCACTCACTTAATAATCGATAATGCTCATCTTACCAACTTACACGCCGGTCCATCTGCTACTCATTCATTCATTCGCCAGAGATTTTGGATTTTAGACGGAAAGAACGTTGTTCGCCATCGCCTAGCAAAGTGTAACCGATGTTTTCAAGTCAACCCCCAACCACTCATTCCCACCATGGGTTCGCTCCCTAAAGACCGTGTTTCATCCACGTATGCTTTTCTTAAAGTAGGAGTCGACTACGCCGGTCCCTTCTCGGTTTCTTCTGCCCGCATTCGGGGATGCCGCGTCACTAAAGCCTATATCTGCGCCTTTGTCTGCTTTTCCACCAAAGCTGTGCATCTAGAACTCGCCTCCGAGCTCTCCATCCCCGCATTTCTTGCCGCTTTCGCTCGGTTCTGCAGTCGCCGCGGCGTTCCCTCTGACATCTATAGTGACAACGGTACTAATTTTGTAGGGGCTAGTCGCCAGCTGAACGAAATTGGGCGTTTCCTGCGACACGCTGATACCCGCGAGGCAATATCACAACGCTCATCCGCCCTGGGAATTCAATGGCATTTTATCCCGCCTAGTGCTCCCCATTTCGGAGGTCTTTGGGAGGCTGCAGTCAAATCCACCAAGCGACATCTCCGTACTGTTATGGGTTCCCAGATTCTGTCTTTCGAGGAATTTTCTACTCTCTTGACTCAAATAGAGGCCGTTCTCAATAGTCGCCCCTTGTGCGCTCTCTCTCCGGATCCTCAAGACTTAGAAGCCTTAACCCCTGGCCATTTTCTCATTCACCGACCTCTTAACGCCCCACCTAGTCGCGATGTTTCCGACACCCCGGTTAATCGGTTAACAAGATGGAAACTAGTCGATAAACTTCACCAATCATTCTGGAAACGGTGGACGGTAGAGTATCTGCACACTCTTCAACAGCGTTCCCGCTGGACGGACTCCTCTCCTGAATTAGCTCCGGGTTCTCTCGTTCTGGTCAAAACCGACAATCAACCTCCCCTTAACTGGCCTCTCGCCCGTGTCGTCGAGCTGTTTCCAGGTACTGACAATGTAGCCCGAGTGGCCAGCATCTTAACCCCTTCAGGCTTGCTTAAACGTCCCGTTAACCGCCTATGCCCCTTACCCTCTCAATAATGCCGCATCCGCGCCATGGGGGGGGGATGTTCAGTCTCAGACTGTTTGAATTTAAAAACAATGTTTCCCGCCATCCAATGCCTCCTAACTTATTGTAAGTGCGTAGCTTAAGTGCAAGTTAAGAAGGCCATGAAGATCAGCTGTCGGATGTCTACCGCCACGTGCGTCATCCCCACTCCGCCTCACTCTGCTGTCGACCACCGTCACGTTAAGATCTCCATCTCTCAATTATCCTGCCATCGGCCGCCATCACGACGCAGGTGTTATCTTTGGTCAGATTGCTAGTCGACCACGTAAGTAAGATCTTACTATATGCAATTGCCATTTTTCTTCAAAGAATTGACTCAGAGCAGAAGAGAGGTCAACGTTGGAGATTGTGCAACCCAAGCATATCTCTATGAATTTCAGTTCACCGGAAGTTCGCCTTCAGAAACACTAGTGGGTTTGTTCGCCGTATTCAATAGCTAATTATTTTAATCACCAGGAGTGGATTAGAATACAGAGCTCTGTCAATTCGTCTGGTTTTTCTTTATCTCTGTTTAATTTTTCTTAAATGTTTCATGATCATATCTTAACATGCTCTAAGGCCTTAATTCATTGTAAAATTGTTAGTGCTAAGTTTCATTTAATTTCAAGAATTCTAGTTTCTTTTTCTCTTCATCTTTATTCATTCATAACCTTTTAAGTTATTGTTGTTATTAGAAGTGTCATATGGTTCAGCTTTATTTTATTTCATTTTATCTAATGCTCGAGCTGTTTATTAATTGTAATTTTCCTTCAGAATAAAAGTTTGTTTTTCTCTCTCTGTAATTTCACCGCTCTTTCTTTTTTTATTATTCTCCTTCATCATTATTTTTAATATTAACGCCCTATTGATCAGGTATAGTAGAGTGCTTGAAGAGAGTAGTAAAGTACTTAGAGAGTAAAGTTTTTGAATTTGTTGTGGAATCCTACGAGTCAAACGTAGAAGGCTTGAGTATGCAACAAGTTTCTCAGAGTCAAACTGAGGTAATATTTGGGGATGTGCTAGTCAAAAGCACGGTATATCGGAGAATGAACAGTAAAGGGGTGAGCCGATGACTGTCGGATCCAAAAGAGAAAATGATGCAGTGAGGTTCCTCGATTTTGAGATTTTATTTGGTATATCACTTTTTTTTGTTTTGTTTTTAACACTCAGTACCTGGTTCTTTTGTTTGTAAACTCTACACTTAAGTAAATTATGTAAAAAACCATTTTTCTGCCGCTTTGTTTATTTTTTGTTACAGGTCCCAACTTACCAACGAGGACGTTGGTATTCAGGGGAGGGGGGAGTTGTCACGTGGAAGATGTCTATTGAACCTAGGAGACCCTGAGAGAGAGGGGGAACTCCTAGAAGAGGCTGGCCCAGGAAGGAGTGGGGCAGTCTGGGAGAGACAGTCAGGGAGTCTGGTAGAGTCTGAGTCAGTCAGGCTGAGAGGGGCAGTCAGAGACAGTCAGCAGTCGGGAGCGGAGGCTGGGTCTGAGATGGGCAGGCTGTCTGGGACAGGCAGAGTGAGCCTGGGGCATAGTGGGACCCAAAGTAGTCAAGTACCCCCAAGTGATTTATGAGTTATGGTACCCCCCCCTTGTGTAGTTGGGACGTGTAGAAACTATTGTAAACAATAAATTATGTAAATAGTATTTAGTTTGATTAATTACCACACAACCCTTGCCCAAAGATCCCTGGTCACATTGGACTGGGTAAATTTAAGAATAGGGGTGACAGTATTAATAAAAGTAAATAAATATGATAAAGATCAAAATAAGGTATATACACATATAAATTTATACAAATACATATTGTTATAAGGATATAAATGAAATTATTTTCTAAAATTAATAGAGCGTAATTTTAAAGTTAAGAAAATTGATGTACATATATGTATTTCATACACAAGCTAATGGATGATATTAGAAATCTTATTTACAAATTTTTCAAGCTAATTTATACCATAACAGAATAATTAATTCATCATGGTTTATGATCCATATCATATCTGGATTGAACATCTGACTGGCCAACATGCTAGAAACCCTGTTACTCTTTGCTCCCCAAGTATAGACAGCTAACTTCGACTAAGAATCTCTCTGAGCCCCTCAAAAAAACTTTCTATAAATATTTTCGAAATAACAATTGCAGACAGACCTACAAACAAGCTGAACCAGATAATCACTCCTCTCAAAGATAAAATAAACAAGGGTTTTGATTCCGATCTTATTTACAGATTAAACTGCCAGAATTCCTATATCAATCTGAAATCGTCAAAATTTGACGATTAGGATATATCAACATAAAATCTCTTATACTGAATACAAATATAAGAAAAAGCTATAATAAATGCCTTAGCCAACCACTTTTTTGAAGCAAAACATAATTTCGATTTTAAAAAACCTTAATTTTGCACCGATATAGATCTGAAAACAAAATTGAATTACTTGGAAACACTCTACAAATGGTGGTTAAAAATCATTCTAAAGACCTGAGTAATATTTAGGAAACTATTAATATCCTCCATAAATAATTTGTGTTCAAATTAATTATTATTTTTTAATATGCAATAACTCAAAATAGTTTGGTTTTAATGACTAAAGAATATGTTTTACTCACCAAGAAAGCTTCTAACTACTTTTTTAACAGAAGAGGAGGTTTCAAACTGGTTATCAATGGGGCTTTGAAAGTGATGCATCTCCGTTTCGTTAGTAGATTAATTTTATTATGTTTGTGGTTTTTTTTAGTGCAATTGCTGGTTTTTTATTGTAACTTTTTGATTAGGTCCTTTGTAAATCTCCTGTAACACTTTCAGATGTGCTGCCATGCTTAAATTGTGTTATCCAGTCTCCACTAATTATTACTTGATAAAAATGGTAGCAATAAAATTTGTTGGTAATGAAGTAGATTCTTAAACATAAATTAAAACTTTTTGAGTGATTAAATAATAGTGCGATTTGTTTACTTGGGATAATATTATTGAAATAATTAAAATATCTTTAGAATTCAATGCAAGATAAAATAATGATGCTTATTAGTTCTTAATTTGAATATCATTTAAATTAACAGCTATGATTATTTGAGTTGGTGGAAATTCGATTTATATGTATGTAAATATATATATATATATATATATATATACATATATATAATAGTTATGAGACTTTTTGGCCTTCCTTTCCACCATGTTTATCGTTACATTTCCCTGTATAGACATACTTCAAGTTTTCGAATGGTATGCAAAAAATCGATTAACCTCACAAAAATCAATACCATTCGAAGATAGAAGATTTTAAAAATCTTGTGCGATGCGCGCAACACACAACTTTCACTTGCAAACTTGCTTAGATTAGAAATTGACCATTCCTCTGACATTGACATTCCTCCAATTCGCGCATTTTTTTTCTCCAAATTTATTTACTTATTTACACGATTTTTTTTTTTTTATTGTTGAATAAACGTTTCTACTTGTAATAATTCGGCAATGCAAGTATAATACTCCATCGCTTCTGATTTTATAATTCTCTATTTAGTTCTTGAAAACTTCATTTAGTTAACATGGAAAGAAATAATTTCCATTAAATATCTATTTTCCAAAACACCTTGACAACTCTTTCGCATGAACAGAACGCCTTTCCTTATACAATGGTGTAATTAAAGGCGTCCTGCGCATACGGGTGTTCACCGTGTTTTATGAGTTGTCGGAATATTTTTTTTTCTCTTGTATTTTTTACTAGATTTTTTTCATATTTGATATTTAGCTATTTCTTATTTTTAGACATAAAGAAAGACAGTTAATTTCTCCATATAAACTAAAACAAAGGTACTTTATAGAAAAACAAAATAAGCCCTCTTCCCTATTAAAGCTCCCTCAGAACGTTTTAATGATGATAAAACTTACCCGATATTAAACAATCCTTGAGTCTCATTAAACATGACGAGTTTGATCAAAATCGTTAGAGCAGTTTTTGAGAAAATCGAAAAAATATAAAAATGAAACAACATATATTAAATAAAGTGCCCCCTCTGTTTAACCAATTTCGATGAAATTTTCGCTGTCACATCGCGGGCATATACATACACCGAATACCTAATATCAGGTTCGTAAGGTTTATAGTTTTTGAGCTAGTCTGTTTACACACACAGACTATTTCGCAGGACTTGGTTATTTAGACTGAGGGGACCCCAAAACGTGTATTTCCGTTGATAACCAGAAGTCAAAATTTTTCACGATCGCAATACTTTCCCTTACTATATATTTAATATAAAGGCAAGTGAAAGTAAAAATAACTATCTAATCATATGCATACACCTTTTTTTTTTTTTTTTAGAGATTTGTATTTAATTTCCGTTTTCGTTTATAAGGAAACAGCAGGTGATAAGATTCATACTAAAACCATATAATTTTAAAACCATATGGCTGATTCTTAAGGACATGAGATGCACTGGAATTAGATTGTTTGATTATTTTCATTGATTATTTTAAATTTCAAATACTAATCAATGATATATGTGCTGTTTTGATCGATGGCCTTTTGCCATTTTTTCGGTAAAACCATTATACCGTCACTATAGAAGTTCTGTGCTTTCTTGGCGAAAAACTGAACCAAGTGATTTGCACAAGACTTTTTTGATACCAGCTTTACACCATTAAGAGAGTTCTGAAGAGAACGAAACAAATAATAGTCAGACGGTGCAAGGTCCGGGATATATTGTGGATGCATCAAAACTTCCCAGCAAAACTCTCGTAATTTTTGCCAAGTCTCCAAAGAAGTGTGTGGTCTAGCTTTGTCGTGATGGAATACAACGCCTTTCCTATTGATCAATTTTAGCCGGTTTTCTTGAATCACCTGCTTCAGTCGCATTAATTGTTGACAGTAGAGAGTAGAATCAATGATTTGACCGGGTCCGAGCAGCTCATGATGAACAATGCCTTTCCAATCCCACCAAACACTCAGCATCACCTTCCTTGGCGTCAATCCAGGCTTTGCCACTGTTTGTGAAGTTCCTCCGAGCTTCGACCACGATCTTTTTCGCACATTATTGTCGTACATGTTCCACTTTTCATCACCTGTAATTATTCTTTTAAAAAATCGCTCGATTTCGTTTCGTTTCACCAGCGATTCACAAAATGAAACTCTGTCCATTAAATTTTGTACTGTTAATTCATGCGGAAGCCATATATCGAGCTTCTTTTGGTATCCATTCTTATGTAAATGGTTCAAAACTGTTCTATGGTCGACGGTTAGCTCCATAGCGATGTCGAGATGAAATACGTCGGTCTACCTCGGTTTTTTTTTTTTTTTTTTAAGAATTTCATCTATTTTTTCAACAATGGCCTGCTAGGGCGAGGATCATCATTAACATCAATATTTCCGGAACGAAATCGAGCGAGCCAGTTCTGACACTGACGTTCGCTTAAACGCACGTCACCATAAACAATACAAACTTGTCGAGAAGCCTGAGCTGTATTTTTCCCTTTTCGGAAGTAAAAAAGCAAAATATGACGAAAATGACCTTCTGGAATCGCCATTTTCAAAGCGCAATAACGTTTGACTGAATAAATGAATGACACTGTGTTGATATAAGGATATTCTATGGACTGTGACCTTTCAAATGTGGTATAGTATGACTTCACTTAATAAGGATTACAAGCTATAAGTGACTTTGATAAGCGACTATTGGGATAAACCGTAATTAATTTTTCTCCAACCCAATACTTGAGTAAAAACAAGAATTAGTTAAATAGAAAATAAAATATTTCTTATATCTTTTAGTGCATAATATTTATGATTTTTTTGAAGTATCAGAAGATATCTGAACTGTTGAATCAGTCCGGAGTCCCTCTCTCCTCAACTCCGTATTCCCGATTTGCTGTGGAAAGAGGGTACCGTAGTTTTCCAATGGAGGTAAGATGATTAAAGGCCAGACTGGGTCCGCTACAGCAGGTGTCTGGTTTGTTGGCAACCCTGCCCAATGGACCTTCCAATCTCACTTCAATGGGGTTTTGTTCCACTTTTGTAACAAAATATACTCGCTTTTTGAATCTGTAACGATTAGGTGTCTTACATTTTGGACGGAATAATGAAAAATATTAATTTAATATAGGCCTTTAACCCTAATCCCAATAGAAAAACCTGGGAGTGCCCAAGGAGCATTATTACGATTTTGACTATCCTACTAAAGGAGGATGTACATACAGGTAGGCATGAGATTATCATAATAGGCGAATGACAATAAAACAAACATGTTTATAATTACAAAAAAAATATACATTACATTGTTGTCATGATTTAATTTTATGTGGTTCGTGTGTTTTAATTGAATGATATTGTCATGATTTTGGATGAATATAGCGCTGGACGCCTAAAGCTACAAAATGTAAGAGTTCAGATCGTCTTGTGGAACTATATTTATCAATATAATCTGGTTTTCTTCTGTTTCAAGAAACTATTTTGGTTTCATGATAATTTAAAATCTTTAATCACAAAGCAATTACAAATTTAAAATATGCCAATTTTTTATCAAACAGATAATGTGACAATACTAAAAGAAGTCACAAAAGAGGACAGGCTGCACCAATTGAGGAAAAATCTGCACAAAAATTGGGTGGAGGACCGAAAAGTACAAACTAACAGAAATAGTACTGGAGTGCAAAAAGTGGACAAGCTCGAGAATCTCGAGAAGAGAAGAAGTTATATTATCTCGTATCAGGATTGGGCTTTGCATATTCACACCCGGATATCTTCTTCGAGGCCTTCAAGCACCCACATGCCAAAAACCTTATAATGTACCCCAAACGGTGAAACACCATTTTATGAACTGTTTACAATACAAAGACCTCCTTTTAGAAGGGACTTAAAATGGAAAAAACACTGAGTAAACAGTTAAAAGATAATATTTAATCTGTTTAAGTACTTATAGAATATAACTGAATATTACATAAATTACATAACAATACAATTATGTAAAAATAAACTGTATACATTTTAAGCTCAAAAAGTGACCCTCTAAATTACAAGTGACCTTAATGATAAGAAAAAATGTTTCTAAATACCTACCGTCTTTTAATACATGTGCTAGTACAGCCTTTAAACTCCATCACAAGCCTTTAAGCAAGTATCATTAAATTAATAAGGATGAATTCTTTAATTTTCGTAATTATATGAAAAGTAGAGGGTCTATTTAGGATATAAAAAAAAAAAAGACGAATATGCTCTATGTTTAACTATTAATGTGAAATGGTTTTGTGGTACTAATTCATAGATAATGACAAAGACAGTCACGAGTCTTGAATATGGGGAGAAACAATAAAAACAAAAAAAAAATAAGTTTATGGACAAGTTTTATGATAAAGCATTCACTTTTCAGCGTTTAGAAAACCTGTCGGCGAAGTCCTCGGCAAACTTAGCTCAAATAAAGGAAGGCTCTTCGGAGTTATAGGCCCGAGAACGTTTTCGACACTGCCTCAATAAGCGAATGGCCTAAAATAAAAAAAAAAAAGGAAAAATAAAAAAAGAAATGGGATGCCTTTTACATCTGCTACCCCTGAATTTGGTATTCAACTTTTAAAGAAGTTGGGAGTTAATGAATCCTCTGTCAATCCGAAATTAAGGAGATCGACCCAGATTAAGACTAAAAAAAAATTCTTTTGATTTTGTGCTTCTTTAATTTCCATATCATTAAAATATTTTGATGTTTTAAATATATTTATAAATATAAATTTTTACTTCATTTTGACGGCATAAAACACACACACAAAAAAAAACCCAGCTTTTCTCATGGAATCAGATGGGCATAAATTTTTATTGTATTTTTAGGTACATTAATGTATGCATTTGGTTTTAATTAAAAATTTAGAAAATTAAAATCAATTTAATCACCATTTTCTGCTTTAAAATACTAATTTATTAAATAGACTAAAATGTTGATACTTAATTTTTAATTTTTTTTATTATTTATTTTCTTTTTTCTTAGAAAACTGGAATAATCCCACAAAAGATTGTGAACTGGTACAAGATTTAGCACATGAAGAAGACATAACCGACTGATATACAGAATCAAAACACTAATTTTATAACAAAAAGCAACATTTAATTTTAACAAAAAATTAAATTATAATCGTAGAATTAAATTTATAGGGATTAAATTTTAGTTTTGTGTGGATTGTAATTTAATATTCTTCAATTTTAATCACGAATCAGCTGATTAGTAATTTTGACCATATTAAAATTACTATTGCTTACATAGGTAAAAATTGGAACGTTATCAAATATTCTATATCTCGACCAAAAATGTTATAAGTAACATTTCATGTTTAGTTTTTTTTACACTGGCCAACGGAGATATGTTCCATTTTTTAATTAATCGTTCTAAATTAAATCCAACATAAGTATAAAAAGTTGATGACATTTTAATAGACTTAAAATACATCTTACTACCTCGGGTTTATAACCTTTTAAGTGAATTCCAACCTTTAAAGGATTATGTAATATAGGTACATACTAATAAATATTATTTGTTATATTTTAGTATATACAAATTGATCGTTATTTATCAATCTCACTTATATTATTTTATTTATAATGTCCAACCTTTCAACTTAAGTATAAAGGTGACCATATTTGTTTTTACATTTAAATAGCATATTTAATACAATTTAATATTGTAATAGAAACATCTAAACTCTAGAAAAATGCCAGTTTCATATTAGATTTTTTCCTAAGATCTGTTAAATTTATTGTTCTTTTACTTAATTAAATGTTAAAATCAGGTGTTGATTAAGAACATTTTTTTTTACATTCATTATGAATTGGCAATACAAATTTTGTTATATATCATTATATCTAATTCAAGGATTTTTTTAGTTTATTTTTTTTAATATATATTTCTTTCTTTTTCTTTTTTTTGTTTAATTTAGACATATTGGACAAATAATAATAGACACTCAAAATTTTCTTATCCTAATTACACAGTTAACACTTTACGAAAAATAAAATAAGTATTGAGTGACTGAAGTTTCACTAGATCCTAAAGGCCCTTTTCATTGTGTATAAGAAATGTGTACAATTTACCCTCATGAATTTAGAAAAGGTAATTCATTCATATGTCTATTATTCGTAGATGCATATCATTTCCTGAAAAACAATGCTGATTTTATAAATACCTACTTCGTTTCATCTTATCAGAGTTTTTAAATTGATTTTAAAAATCTGGAACTTTATCTATTATTTTGTTGTTAGTAACAGAACAGACCTGTATTCAGGGGAAGCTACTGAAATATTTATAGAAAAATGCAGCAAGACTCAGCAGTTTTTAAAACGGTTTCCTGTTTAATTATTAAAATATTAAAAGATGTTTCTTCTTTTTAAAAATTATTTTCGTTTATCTTCCGTGATACTAATAAATTATTAAATGTGACGATTTAAGCAAGATTGTAATAAAATGGGTAATTTGTTAATAACTTTTTATAAATAAAAATTTTAATTAATGATATGTGATGGAAATGGTTGGGGTGCGGTCAAATGAAACACTATATGTGCAATAACATTTAAAGCTATTTTGTTTCATATTTAGCCCTGATGACCTGAATGTCGAGTCGAAACGTCGGCACAATATATATGTTATTGCACATACAGTGTTTCATTTGACCGGACCCCCAACCATTTCCATCACATATACTTCTACGGTCAACTTCAATCTAAGGTCAATTACTTTCATTATAATTAATGAAAATTTAAAAAAAAAGTATTTTTAGTTATTAGGTAAAATAAATACGTAAAAATGCTAATAAAAATAAGCAATAATTTTAAAATGGTTTAATTAAAATGGTTTTTATATGTATTTTTGAAAATTTACCGATACTTTATTTCCATACCCGAAACTGAATTTTTCATAAGTTTCTTTCATATAAAAAATTCATTTAACTAAAACCTTCGCATAGAGTTTAGAGAACTAGATTTACACTGTTCATGTAAATCAATGTGGATGGACCTTCACGACTGAAAAAAAAAACAGTCTCGAATGACAAATTTAACTAATCGATGCCCATTACTTACACTAATCACCGATCCAGTGACTATTGCGTTATTTAGTTCTCAATTTTGGAAA
Organism: Aelia acuminata; assembly: GCA_911387785.2. NCBI lineage: Eukaryota > Metazoa > Arthropoda > Insecta > Hemiptera > Pentatomidae > Aelia > Aelia acuminata. The sequence goes on along the minus strand of OU426980.1, from coordinate 115,675,352 downwards.
GGTTTAACGAACGAACTGAACCCTTTTAATAACACATTGCAGGTTCATTAAAAACTATCAATTAACCAATAGCATCTTTCAAATAAAAAATGCTTGTTTATATTAAACTGGTAATTAGATTTTCATAAAACTGAAAAGGATAATAAGGTTATGCTGACGATCTGAACATAGTTAGGTCCTTCCATGCTGTAGGGCATGCTTTTCTTGTTTTAGAAACACCTACAGGACGAATGGGACTGCTAATGGCTCCAAAGTAGATAGCCACAGGGTATGAGGTGGAACCTGGCAGAGAAGTGTATATTGTGTAATAGAAGTTCGAACCAACCGACCGCTGGCCAAGAAGTAGTACTTCCTAACACAGCACCAAAGTCAAGACCATGGGTTGTAGGTTTTTAAAATTTATGATTGGATGATTTCCAAAGTTAGTAAGCTTGTCTAGAAGTTAATGGTGAACTCTCAAAAGGCTTCTCCACTGGCGATTAGAGACACTGAGATCCAGACAACTGTTACACTTATCAACCTCTGCGTGGAACTCCTTGGATTTGCAGACAATATCGATATTGCTGGCAGATCACTTGCTGCAGTCACGGAAGCATTTATCCTACTGAAATCGAGGATGGGACTAATCGTCAACTACAGCAAAACGAAGTATATTTGCACAAATCCTCAACAAATGATGCTTGACAATCATATCCTAGTTGACGGGGATCGTGTGGATAGAGTTGAGGAATTTGTGTACCTTGGATCCCTGGTGAATCTAAAAAATGATATTGGAGCAGAAGTGGAGAAGCGGATTATGGCTGTTATTTTGCTATCCAAAAGTGGCCTCCTGTCCAAAAAAGGTGAAACTATATAAAACTCTCATCCGTCCAGTTCTTATATATCACCAAGCACACGAAATATCACTTCTACGATTCGAAAGGAAAATCCTAAGGAGGATATGCGTCCCACTTCTAGTGATTGGAAAGTGGACGTCCAACAATGAACTGAAATTACTTTATAAGGAGCTCGATGTAGTGCAATTTATAAAGTTGGCGAGACTGGGGTGGACCGGACATGTTATTTGGGTGGGGCAGGTCGAAATATCAGCCAAAGTCTTGATAAAGTAGATCTTTAGTGTAAGAAGAGTAAGACGTGGATGTACGTCATTGCTTCTGTGAGAGGACTGTCTAGCTTCTGACATCCGGACCATATTGGATGTTATCAACTGGAAGGTAGTAGTACTTGACAGAGAGAACTAGCGGTGGATGCTAAAAGGTCTTAGAGTCAGATAATAATAATATTGCATATATATATATATATATATATATAGTAATAAGATTTTTTTTTGTCATGCGTGTAACTGTACTTATCTAATTGTTACGTACATGTATCATATATTTTGGAAGCATCATTAGTTAATAAAGTATTCTCTCGTTTTATTAGAGGGTCAGTATGATACGGAGGATGTGAAAGGCTAATAGGATGTGCGACGGCTGGCAGGGGGTTGAATATTTCATTGGGACACTGTTCCCCCAAACGCCGGCAAAGGATTGGCAGAGCTGAATCATTGACTCTAACCAATTGCTGCTGCCTCCCCCTTCCCCACTTTTTAGTGCAGCTTTAATTATCCGATTGGGTCAAAGTCTCTTCCCGTCTCCCGATCAGCCAATCATCGAAGCCGATCAAACCTTCCCTGTTCTTCCTTTTCCCTTTTATGAAATTTCTGGTTGACGTCATGACCCAAGCGCAGAAAGTAAAACGTTTCATAGATATTACAGGAAATAGGTTCATCACAAAGGGTAATCCATATGCATATTGTCTCTACTTCATCGTAACTGGAAAGATCTAAGTAAGAGGCATATCGTTTACTTCTTTCTACACGTCCATACTTCAAAAATATGTTTTTCCAGAAGAGTGAATTTGTGGACATTAGAAGGTCTATGTGAAATTTTTCCCGTTTTGAGTTTATCACAGTGAAGTTTCAAAAAATGAGTTTTATGTAGATTTGAAAGATTATTTTCTTATTTAATTTAAAATCTCAATCAGGTCGTTGACTACCAATTACAGTTCTTACTTTTTTAGTTATAGTAATTTTATAAACTATTGTAGATACAAAACAAACCCAACTTTGTTTACAGGTACCGCATTTATAACTCAAGAAAAACTAGGTCGATTCATATTTGTTGGATTTGTTTCAGCACCGAATAGAAGCATAAGCTTTAAAACGTTGCAAAATTTGGGGGCTGGGGGGGGGGGGGGTAATTATTGAATTTTTACCAGTTAATGTCGTTCTCTGATATTATTTTAGTGTAAGAAGCCCGATGCCATATAAATTTTATCTGTATTATGTTCCGAATTTTCTGAAAATTTTAAAGAAAATGTTTTTTTTTTTTTTTTAATGCTGTAAAGGTTCTCTAGTTTTTTGGTAGATTTTTATCTGTATCTCCGTGAAAATTTCCGAAAATGGAAAAACACTTTATTTCAGTTTAAAGCTTATTCATGTCTTCAGTTTTTCCAGTAAGAAAAGCTGTTCAACGAGTTAACAAGTTTTGAACTCATGCAGATTTAACTACTTTTTTTCCCCAACAAAAATCGTTACCCCCCTTACTATTATGCTCTAAATTTATCTTTTTATTTTATTTTTCAATTAGTGCTAATTTAACTCTTTTGTGTTGAGAAAACCAAAAATTTCTGTCTCTTTTTATTTAAGCTTAAAAAGAAGTTTCTATTAAAAAAAAAACGGAAAGTTTAAAAATGACAAAAAGTGCAATTAATCCATAACAATGGGAAATATAACATGCCTAAAGGGAAACTTTAATATAGGAACTTTGATGTTGAATCGCTGGTATTTTTTGCCTTTACTTATTCGAAAAACTCTGTATATGTATAAAAAAAAATTTATTATAGCTCTACAAAAGATTTTTATAAAAACGACTACAAGTTTAAAAATGACAAAAAGTGCGACTATTCGATAACAGTGGGAAATATAGTATGCGTATACGGAAATTTTAAAACACCCTGCGTATATATACTCGTATAAATTTTATATATATATATATATATATTATAAATTATAACACCTTTATGTACTCTTTATTTTTTATTTGTCGCAATATAATGAGTACATAAAGGTGTTATATTTTATCTTTTATGTCAAAACAATTATTTAACTCATAGTAAAGCAATGTTTTAGTTATAACAGATCCTTAGTAAACCTATAATTACTAGGGAAACGCATTTTAATGTACAAAGCCATCCTCATTAAATAAAAGGCGCAGGTTTTAGCCCTTCAATTAAAACCTAAATAATGAAATGTTGAACGTTCCACGGTTTTAGGGTCATGAATTAGTATACAGACTGTTTCATCAAATTTCGTCCAGCAATTATTTCATCACAAAACCACTGCCCCTGTGTATTTAAGGTAAATCAAATTGCTTTAATTAGGCTATATTAACAGGGCCTCTTCATTATTCAGTAATAAACGGAACAGTTTTATTGCAAGGCAAGAACTGAATTCGTAACGATCATGGACTTCTTGTATAAAATGTATTGTGATAGTTACATCAATAATGTTGTTAAAGCTTAAATTTATCAGTTTGTTTATTTATGATTTGCTTTAAGAAAAAATTCTATACATATTCGTAGACTCTATCTGTATATGTTATCATACATTGTATTGTTTGTTTTTTAGTCTACTGCGAAACTATAACATTATAATAATTAAAATTCAATATGGAAACGGGAACCAGGGTGACATTGCCCACTTGGGTGAATTTGCCTATTTTTTGTGAAAAAGATAATTTCTTCTATACAAGATACTAACAGAGAAGAATAACAACAGTGAGAAGTTGAAGGAAAAAATGAACCAGATCATTCTGTGGAACTGTCCCAAGTCATTTACAATGTTGGTGATTTCATGTTGTAATAATAATTTTAACAGACAAAAGTCTGTTCAATATTATATGTTAAAAATTTTAACCTGCGAACATCAGATAGAGGAAAAACATTCAAATTTTCAAATAGGTCCAAAACCAGGATATTGTCATTAATGCAAGTTCTACATATGAAAAGAGGGGAGTTTTCCGTTTTCCTAAAACTGTTTCTTTATTTTTTGACTAAATTTGATTTTTTTAAATATTTTTGTATTAATAACATTAGGTATTTGAATGTTTTCTTAAATAAAAAAAAAGAACTATTATAGTACACATACTTTTTTCATTAAATTTATTCTAAAATACAATTTCTTTTGTCTAATCTGACTCTTTTAACACACTAAAAAGTTGAGTGTGTGTGTGTGTGTGTGTGTGTGTGTGTGTGTGTGTGTGTGTGTGTGTGTGTGTGTGTGTGTATGTGTGAACAGACTACCTCAAAAACTATAAACCGTACGAACCTGAAATAGAGTATTTAGTATATGTATATGCCCGCGATGTGACAGCAAAAATTTCAACAAAATTGATCAAACGGAGGGGGCACTTTATTTCATAACTTGTTTTCCAATTTTTTTTTTTCAATTTTCTCAGAAACGGCGTTAATGATTTTGATCAAATTCGTCATGTTTAATTAAAATCAAGTCTTCTTTAATATCAGGTAAGCTTTATCATTATTAAAATGTTCTGAGGGGGCCTTGAATGGGGAAGGCACTTTTTTGTTTTCCTATCAAGTACCTTTGTTTTTGTTTATAAGAAGAAATTAACTGTCTCTCGTTACGTCTAAAAATAATGAATGGCTGAATGTGAAATATGAAAAAAATCAAGTAAACTTATACAGGAGAAAAAAGAAAAATATTCCAACTCACAAAACACGTTGAGCTCACGCTTGCGTAGTACGCCTTTGATGAGGGCGATTGCTTATAATTAAAGATGTTCTGTTCATTTAATGGAAATTATTTGTTTCATGGTATACTATATAAAGATTTTAACAACTACTTTCAACGATTATAAAATCAGAAGACTTGGAGTATTATGCTTGCATTGCCGAATTATCACCAGTAAAAACTTTTATTTAATTATAAAAATGTGTGACTTTGAGAAATGGCTTTTAACAACAAACGTACATTTATAATCTAAGTAAGAAAGATGTGTGTTGTAGATGTTGTAGTAAGATACCCCCGGTATGAAATATATTTTTGAAATTGAAAAGTGGGCAGTTACCCCAGTTGACGGTACCTACATGACGAAAAAAAAAATTCTAGACTGAAAATAAGCTAAACAAATGATAAGAATTTTAAAAATGTATTCCAGAATTCCACTAAGATAGTAGATTATTTCTTTTGTTGCAATACCAATAAGTAATTAGATGGTTAATTTAATTAAAAATTAACATAATTCTAATTTTTTTTTTGTGTGTGTATGCGTTTCGATAACTAATGTTCGGATAATCGACGCTCTACTGTATCCAGTTTTATGAAAATCGTTATAGGCATTTTAAAGCAATTTTGCAATAAATGACAAAAAGTGGCACTTATGGTCAGTCGATGTTAGTGAAGAAAATCGCCCAAAAATCCCAAGAATATACCAAATTGATATAAGTTTGAACATATACAATAAGTATAGTACTGTCATTTCTGCATCAAAGGGATATTTATTTAAGGAATTGTATCAAAGGGGGATTCATTTAGATGTATTTTTTTTTCTAAAGCATTTCACAACTTAATGTTAATTTTATTCCGTGAAGAGATGTTGAAGAGGACTTCAGATGGTTTTCATGGACATACTGCTGACTCAAGCACGCTTAAGATATTACTTTAATTACATCTTGTTCTAACCCTCGAGTAGGATGTAAGCTTTTCCGTTTATTGCATAAAAATATGTTTTGTTGTTATCTTCCGTAATTCAATGTACGAGTATCTTAAAATTTAATAAACTCAAGAAGAGGATATGAATAAAGACAAAAAAATGAATATAGAAGTAATGAGCCTAAAGCGAAACTCTAGAGTGGAAGCAACAGACATTTTTTTTTTTAAATAATATTTTTATTGGAATTTACAACTGTGTTTAAAAATAATTCATTTAGTTAAAGAAAAATAATAACATGAGTAAGCAGGCAGAGAAACTATCCACTGACAGTTACTATGATAACTAATATTATCTAACATAAAAGATCTCGAGGCCATCTTCTTTTCAGAAGCCTTGGGGGATTGATTGTCTGGAATCGAGGAGGAACCAAGGGTGGATATAAGTGGGTTCGGATGGGTGAGAAGTTTACTATGAAAGGACTGGTATCTGGATCGGGCTAAATCGGCGACATATGGAACATTAAGGTCTTTGTGGATTATTTAATTTGTTACAAAATAAGGAGCACTATGGAATTTACAGACAATTCAAACAACGAAAACAATAAATATTATAAATCGATATTTAATTTTAATTTTGTTGTTCATTTTATGATTAACTATTTATCGTGTTACTTGTCCTGTTCAATGAATTCTTGCTACTGCAGGTTGATTAATTTTGTAAATTAATTGACTTTGAGTAATTAATATAATTAAATAATACAATATAATGACTTTATTTATTTCATTTATATAGCATTCATTATATTAAAATTAAATATATGATATGAGCGAGCTTGTCAATTATCAGTGAAATTTTATCATGAATTTTACGCTCACTTATTTGTAAAATAATTTTGTGTATTGTTTTTATCTCACACATTTTTAGGAAAGAATTGGTAATTTTTATTTCTTTGCTGATTATTTAATTTATAAATTTTTAAAAATATAAGAGGTTTCTTTTTTTAATTTTAAATAGCAGAAAAGAAATCCTAAAAATGAAAAAAAAAATCAGAATCTAAATAAAATAAAATGAAAATACAAGCATAACCGTGTTCGTACTAGAAAACCAAATTCAAAGAAAGATATTTTTATAACAAACAATGAAATAAATACCTATTCAAGCACATCCATTCATCGGATTGTATAATGAAAAAAATGTATATGATTTGGATTATTAATCAAATCATTTACGAGAAAAGAAATGATCTTTCCACGTCTGGGATAGTGTAAAAAAAAAAAAAAATTTAATAAAAACTCCTGGAAATAGTTTAGTCAAGAAAAAAATATAAAATTAAAAGTAGAAGAAATGCAGTTTCAATAATGAAGATTTTTCTCAACAATATAATGTTGTACAACATATTTTCTCGTTACATGATTCTAGGAAGAATCGATATTTGTGGACAACAAAAAATAAAACGGTTTTTTTTTTTTTTTAATCTCTAAAATTTAGAAAAAGATTTTAGGGAAAAATCAAAGATTGTTTTCCCAAGTCTTTTCCCCTACATTAATGGCTTTGGATAAATCATCGAAGCCAGCAAATAGTTTAAGATTATTAAAATTCCTGTGACCCATTGTATTGTAAACAGATGAAACATTGAAGCTTTTAATAAAGTGATTATTTTTCAAAGTTTTAGATTGCATGCAGTTTTTTTGTAATAATTGTTTAGCTGGAAAATATAATGAATTTATCTTTTCTAGGAGTAACAGAGAAAAACAAACAAATAATATTGTTGAAACGTTAGAATTCTATATTATATAAAAACTCAATATATTTTCTGAGGATAATTTGGTAAATGAAGTATAATCCTACAAAAGTATGACCTATTATATATCACTCTCTGTATGTTCTATTATCATTAGCTAATATCACCTGATGGATAAAGGAGATTAGTCGTGTGATTGATCTATAGATTTATATTTCCAAATAAAATATTAAATAAATGGATTGATCGAAATAAAATTTTGGCGCATACATATAAAGCTCTAACGATCCGAAAAGTATTCCAATCGAAGTAAGGATATGCACCAGTCAGCTGAGCGGAATATTACTTTTATTCTTTCAAATTTATTCTTATTAGGAATAAATTTGAATATGGCACTCTATATGGGCCATGGATTTTGTCATTTCCTGTTTCGATATTGATTGTTTATGTTTTGTTTTTTTAAATGTTTGTTTCCACATAGTGCATGGTACCATATAAATTAATAAAAATGTGGTTCCATCCCCCCACAAAAAACAAAACAAAAAAAAAACGAATAAATCTATCTTTTTTTAATATGAAAATATACCACACAAGTAAAGGTTGATTTAAGACACGGATTCACTTAAGTAGTTAATGCTTTCCTAATTAGATATACAACTGTTTGCTTTCGTTTGTTCTGTTAGTCAAATGAACAATCTTCCGCAAGCTCGTCAAACAGTGCAACTTAAACCCGGAGTTGGAATGAGCTGTTTGTATTTGTCTCCAACGTGTTGTTGGACAGGTATCAGTTTGTGTATTGAAGTAAAGGTATTGGATGTGTAAATAATTGCTTTGATTGTTATTTTCGCATAATAGGCAATATAACAATTGTATAATTGCCTTATAAAAGATAAACGAACTCGTTTCAAAGTTAGAAAGAAAATATAGACTAGAAAATATTGCAAATACAATTCATGACAAAAAAACTAAAAAAAAAATCACCACGGTCAATGGATGATTTCGTGATTAAACTTGTGTGCGGGTAAAATGGTCGGAGGCTGCGGTCAAAAATAAAAGCTGTTTGTTGATATTACGTGTGCAATTGTGCCAATGTTTTGACCCGAATTTCAGGTCTTCATTAGGGTTAAATAATAAACTACAATAGATAACAATCGTTATATATATATATATATATATATATATATATAAAAGAATTGTTATCTATTGTAGTTTATTATTTATTATATATATTGTACTAGTCACATCAGCTCCGTGAAAATTGATGAAAAGAACGGTTTACTATTGTGAGGAACAGTGAGGAAAACCTGAAAGTTAGTTAGTTCAATCTGTATTTTGTATCATTATTAGTGGTAAAAAAAAGAAGAAAAAAACGTAACTATCAGCTGGTCTAGTAACCTAACATTTACCTTAATTAACTACCTTCCTTTGTTTTGTTTTGTAGGCAACTAATTCAATTAATTAAAAATTTATGAACCTAAACAGCTTAACAAAGATATGAGTGCAAAAATAGATGGTAATACCGAACAAACTAAAGTATTGCAACAAGAAATACAGAACCATATACTGGAGACTAAAAAGTTGAAGGATGAAGTATAGCTCACTATTGATTAAGACAGAGGAAAAAACTTTTGAAGCAAAAATAAAAATATATGAAGAATTCATGAATAATGAATTCCGGAAAAAGAACATAATACTATATAACGTTGGAGACATAACAAATGGAGATAACAATTCATTGGAACAGGAATGTTTAAAAATAATGTAGGAACATTTGGAGGTAAAGACTGTGATATTTATTATGCAACTAGACTAGGAAAAAATCAAAAAAATAATAGACCCATTTTAGTTAAATTTGTTTCGATAAAAAAGAAAATCGAATTACTTAAACAAGGAAAAAGAAAAAAAGATATGCAATACCTAAATTTAATAAAAGTTAATATCTGAATTCTTATACTTAGTAATTGTTTGTATATATATAAGTATAAGAATTTAAATTTTAAATGATGAATGAATTTAGAGTAACAATGGGATTTATAACTAAAGAAATTGAAAATAAATATTAGAAAAATTAAAGGAGATTGAAAATATTTTCAATGGGAACATATTCTAAGACAAATTAAAAGAAAATAAGATGAAAAATAAAAACTTATATTTAGGGTAAAATTAAATATAAATGTATACAGTTTCTTTGGGATGAATCATAATGTATAGTATAAATTGAACTACATATTATTTTTAATAAAATATTCTAGTGCGTTAGAAGACATCGCTGGCTATATTAAGATACGAATGATTAACTGTGTAGCTAAGATGAATATATATAAGTTGGATGTTATAATCTGGGAATATATGCTTAATTCATATGAGAAAATTGTTTGGATAAGTTAATAAGAATTTAGAATAATAACGAGGCTATAGAAATGTAAAAAGTAAAAATAAAAGGAATTCAAAATAAAATAATAAGATGTGTTGGTACATACAAGTTTAACAATATGGAATTAGGTTAGGGATACGGACGTTATAAGTCCGCTATTCTCTTGTGAATACGTTAGTTAACTCTAACATAAGATGCTATACGAGCTACCTAGAGATCGTTTCCTACCTCGGATTATACTTAGACAATGACTGACTTAGAAACTCAAACTTGCGTCAAAAGACAAGAAACTCCATATATTTCAGAATCCTTAATATTATACTTGATATTGCACAGTTATTAATAACGACGTATTGAGATATTTCATTTACTGAGCTTATATATGCAGTTGTGTGCACAAGTTTCTGGGCACCCTAAATCGAATTCAGTATTCAAAGATTTTTATCTCCTAATTCCAAAGCCGTTTACCACCATAAATCACCAACCAATAATTTTCGAATCCAAGAAGTTTTTGAAAACTTCCTTTTTCACAATAATAAACTAAAAAAATTTTATGTCAACATTTATCTCCGCGATAAAATGCCTCCAGTTTGTAAAATATTTGACAGTTCTTCGAAATGAGAGCAATATGATAAATTTTATCGAGCCTACAAAAATGTGTGTTCTAAAGACATTTTTTTTCTGTTTGATCTCAGATAAAGAGTTGAATAAGTACTTAATTTTATTTTTATTAAGAACTTATTCAACTTTACTTCAAACACAAGTTTGAAAAAACAATTTAAGATCAAATTTTATTTTATTGTTCGGCCACAAAAATTAGCAAGGAACCTCACTAAAATAATTGATTATTTCTTATTGTAGGTAGTAAGTTAAGATGTTTGATGGAATTAATTATAGTAAATGATAAGATACATTAAAATAATAAAAAACGCAATTGATGCATATTTGACGCTTATTTAAAGTAAGAACAACATCATCTATTTTTATCAAGCCCTTAAAAATGTGGAACAGATTTTTGTTCAATATAACACATTGTTTCATGATAGTTTATCTCAGAATGTATGCAATCTACAAAATTCTCATCATAGACAAAAATATTTGCTTTTACATAAAGGATAAGTATTTACTAAAAACGAAAAGAGAAAAACAGGGTAAAGATATCGCTATGTTACTTCTGGGCGTGGCCTACTTCGGGAGGTTAAGTTACTGTAATATAAAAGAACAGCAATCGCGTCCTTTTCAGTTAAAAGAGGGTTTGATCAGCATTAATAGATCCCAGCTTACGACTCTCGCTCGCTACGCTCGCCCTTTAGAGATAATCAAATCCCCACAGGGTCCTTTCCACATGGCCTCACTAAACGGTGCCCTATTTATTGGCCATGCCTAGAACCAAGATAGCTATACTAGAACTTAAAAAGTTATATTGAGAAAAATATTCTTTCATTTTCCATTTTGTTTTATTTTTTTTAACGCATTAATTCCATCAAACATCTTAACTTACAAGCTAAAATAAAACAAAAAAAAAATACTCAATTATTTTAGGGACGTTCCCTGCAAATTTTTATGGCCAAACAATTTTTCTTATATTAATAAGGTATATAGAATTTGATCTTAAATTGTTTTTTGAAACTTAATTTTATTTTTAGTAAGTATTTTTTCTACTCTTTCTCTGAGATCAAACGGAAAAAAAAGGTCTTTTGAACAAAAATGTTTGTAACGGAAGGATCGATAAAATTAGATCATATTGCTCTCATTTCAAAGAACTGAGCATCTCAATCCTCTGTCATCTCTGTCAAAAATCATCTCTTTAATTTTTAATTCATTGAATACTATACAAGCCGGAGGCATTTTATTGCTGAGAAAAAATATTGACATATAAATTTTTTAATCTTTTTTTTTTTTAAAAAGGCAATTTACCATGGATCGATTACCGGTTTGTATGTCGGGATCATTGATTTATCAATGATGCTGAGCGATTTCGTTTTAGGGTGTCCAGAAACTTGTATTGTAAAAGGACAATTAGGAGTAAATAAAAACAAAATAATATATATATATATATATATATATATATATATTATACTGTTTTTATTTACTTCTAATTGTCCTTTGTATGCAGGTTCAATGGGTTCACCATCACATAAAATCCTAGAACCCGCAATATCCTTTCTAAGTACATGGATGACCTTTTGATCAGATTAATCCACAACCCTCTTTACTATATTTATATGTGACACAGAATTAAGGATGGACTCAGAGTCTCCTGAGTTAGCCATCAGAACTAGATTATTTCCTTTGCATAGATTATGGCCATAGAAGGTACGGGGATTAATTTACTATATTCACCCCCGTCCTCCTTTTACACTATTTATAAACCTTGAAAAACAACAACAGTCGACTGTTATGTTTAGCTCCAAATTAATAAGAAAGAATATATTGAAACGCTTAATAGCCAGAAAACCCTAAAAGTTATAAAAATAATATTAGTACAAAAATTTTCTTAAAGCACTTAAATTAAGGGGACAACTCTAACCCATCAGATGTTAGTTTACCTAATTAACATCTAAATCTTAGATTTTTTCTTTCTTTTTTTCCGAAGAAGTATAATGCAACCGCGATAACTGCATCTAATAAATTCCATTCAGGTATTATTGTGTGTGAATGAAAGGAATTAGTGTCAGTCCACTGTTCAAACGGCCTATGATTCGATCGAATTGAAAAAGAAATACTCCCTTTATAACTTTATAACCTGTAGCTTTGAAGCTATACAACCCTTTCCTTTTGCTTAACTTTCTTTATTTCATCTAATGTTTCTGGCAATCTGCTAATCTTCAAAGATTAATAAAATCCACTTCTTTACACTTGTTGTGTAATTGTCAAATATCAAATAAACCTAAAAAATAAAAACACCTGCATTACCCTCCAACTAATTCTTTAATTTATACATATTATAGGGATGGTTTATATATATTAAAAAATATCTAAAACACAAATATCAAAATACTGTTTAACTTATTATAGACTAAAATATGCTCCCCATTTTATTAGTTATTATTAGTTTTAGTTTTATAAGTTACTTGGAGGTGTTAGTTTGAGGTATTCCAAGTTTTATAATTCTAAACATGGTAGGTTTTATGAATGTGGGTCAGATTATTAACGTGGCAGATAGCACAGGTTGTTCCGGCCACATTCTACGTGTGTGCTGAAAAAGATGTTATGATTAAATTTTTAATAGTTTTAATATTAACAGATAAATATTTATACATATATTGCTTATCACACACACAAAAAAGGAGAGGTTAATCGATTTATTGACAATGTTCTAAAACAAAAAAAATATTTATATTTACACTATGTTGGTCTGGACCAATTAGTTTATAAATAATAATGAATTAATATAAAAGAAGAAAATTAATATTGAATGAACTGAATGATTGTATGAGTAAGCTGCGTTTGATGAAAACATTTTTGGTTGAAGATAGGAAATTTTATTTAATTATCCCGATTTTAGGTGTCATGCAATATCTAGCATAAATGTGATTTAGAGATAAAAATTTGGATTCGGACCTCTGGGCTCAATATATTTCATATTATTAAAACAATTTCGTTTAAAATTGTATTTATGAGTAATTAAAAGTTTTGAATATATCGAAGTGTTTTAGAGTTATTCAGTGTTGAGTTTTATTTTTTACTTAGGACCGAACCCATTTTTTCGGGGTCCAGCAACGGTGAAAGGTAGCTAGTAGAAAAGGGTTAAGCAAAGATTAGGACAGTCGGGATTAGCTTATCGGAGACTTTAGCGGAATTAGGTTACATAAAGCTAATTATCGGGTCGTGAGGGGTTGACAGAAGCAATTGTGAGAGCTTGGGTCGAGCATACTTTGTCCTACCGCTAACCATGTTATCAAACCCAATCTAATTACCCAAGCACACACGCCCATGCTACACTTTACACCTCATCCGCCTTTTCTCTCCCTCTCTCTTTGACCATCTTCGCCTTTTCCACTACCTAGCTTCTTCTGCACAGACTACCTGATTACCTTCAGGAAGGGTAAAAGATTTACAAATAAAAAAATATATTCATCTAAGATTGATCATAGACTGAATTCGATAAAAGATTTTATTATCCTTGATAAAATTAAGAAATAGTCAAATAACTATTTGAAGAACAAAGTAATATGAAATACATATAAATCTGAACAATAAACTGCCATGTATCGTGGATGCTACTAGGCAAGTAAATTGTATTAATAATTTAAAATGATATTATGTAAAGTACTGTATATGCTCAAACCCGGTGGTCAGTTTTACCTGAAAGCGGCAAGGTCCTTGGAATACCGCCTTGGACGTTATTGGGGCGTGTTGTTAGATATTAAAATTAAGTAAAGCCGAAGCCTGACAATGCTGCCGACACTCACCAAGGGAAATACCTTGAAAGATTTTTATCTCCGTTGGAGAAATTTGGGCCCATAAACCCCGGTTTTGCCCCGACAAAGGTACCGCCGAACACGAGAAGGTGGGATAGCATAGAAGGGAATTTTAGGATAGGCAAACCAATCAGAGAAAGTCTGAAGAGAGTGGGGGAAAGAAGATTTATATGGAGGCATGGAAAGAGAGGAGGAGAGAGGTTGGAGGATGTGCTGGGAGTTCAGAGGCTGGAGAGAGAGTTGAGAAACCAGAGAGGTTGAGGGGAGGGATCGGGCGGAGGTGCAAAAAGCGGCAGTGGTCCAGGGGTCCAGAGAGAGCTGAGAGAAGATGCGGTGTTTGGTCTCGGAGAGCGGCTGAGAATGAAGTTTATCAGAATGATCCAGAGAGAGCCCACCAGATAAGTTGTAGTTTAATATACAGCACTAATGCATTCAATAAATTAGGTTAACATGCAACACACCATCCAGTAACTAAGTTGTCTTAGTAAAATATCTTTATAGGATTTATTGAAAGGGGGTATTAATAATTAACACTCTTAGTAAATAAAATTAAGTATGGTCAGAATTCAATTTATTGCTTCTTAATTTCCATTACACCCCATGCCACAGGTTTCTTAAAATAAATAAAAAATGTAAACACGTCACCTCTGGAAAAGATTCCAATATGCACTAATTTTTCTTGGTAGGCAATCGTTCGAGGAGGTGATTTGACAAGGCTAAGCACAATCACCAGGTTTTTTCCCTTATTTTTTAAATTAACCCGCTTTATAGAGGCTGAGGTTAAATTATACAAAGTAAAAAATTAATAAAAAACATACATAGAAATAAAAATACAATACAAAAAATAAATAAAAATACACTAATGAAAATAATTGATATATTATATATTTAAATAATTTTTTTTTGTTCGGTACCCCTACCTGGGGTAATATGTGTGGCATACGGAGGGTTACTCTACAGGTGTAACCAACCTATTATTATATATTATACAAATTAAACCTATCAATGTAAAATAATTATAAATATTTCATATAATAGTAATAGATAAAGACTATAAAATGTATTAGGAGGTAGAAGAGTTACAAATATAAAATGATAAACATTGAAAATAGGTTAAATTAAAAAAACGTAATAACAGCGCCGTTGACCGTCCAAATAAAATCTTAATCTAATCTAATTTAGAGGCTGGAATCAGAGTCACTCGTGGCAGAATAGGAAAGATATCCTGCCACAACCAGATTCGAATTAGGTAACTTAAGCGTAGCAGTAAAGTGTCATATCATTGAGCTGCCCATATCCCTAATTAATTCTTGTTCATATAACTTAGACAAATTTTTTTTTTTTAACTGGTCTGCTACTTTAACTTATAAACGGGAAATTATTCGTTATATTACTCGCTATGCCAAATATATGTTCACGTAAGGTATTTTCGATACTTTAGAAAGAAGAATTTCACGACAAAAATCTATAATAATATCTATACAATGATATATATTAATGAGGCGATATATTCATTGAATCGAAGAAAAATAAATTTTCCGCTAGAAATTTTTCTTTACCAGAGAGGAATTTGACAATGTAGTGAAGCCCAACACCGCAAATTGGAATTCTTGCAAAGTATTATTGTTTCTATGAGACGGTTTCTATAGTTTAATAATTGTTGCATGATAAAACAGAATCTATTCTCAGCGGTCAGCCTTGCTTTTAGTTCTTCCATATCTGCATTGTTCTCCATAATCAACGCCCTCGCTCAAATACTTATAACTTTCCCCCGCTTTCAGAGTGTGGCTTCCTTTTGTGGCACATATGTCTATTCCAATCGGACTTGGTGAAGTTGAAGCATGTAGACAGTCTTCTGTTCATTGATTTGAAGCCCAATGAAGATTTAGCAGTGCAAAAGTAGAATATTAGGCACTAATGCTATTCGAGACACAAATGTTTTCATCATTTGAAGTCACTTAAAGTAATGTTCAGAACCTAACATTTATAAACAAAAAAAAAAAGGGTAAATATAGATGGCTAGAAAATGAGACGAAAATTCCGCCGTCTGTTACTATTTATGTTCGCTCAAGAGTACGGAATTAAAAAAGAATTGTATGGTAATTTGAGGTGATAATGAGGTAATTAGGAAAACAATAATAAACATTTTGAAACTTTTAAAAAAACAGTTAGCAAAAAAATCTAGTAAACCATGCCAAAAATCAAATATTGACAGGAAAAATAATTCTAAAAAGTTCTTTTAACCTTTTCTTTATTAATTAACTCTTAATACTCGATCATTTTTAAACGTTTGCAATTTTATAAACAACGTTTTAATACATTTATAAAAAATATTTAAACAAAATATAACAAAAAATGTCTGTGTACACTAATTATTCCAAAAAATAATATTAATTTAAAAATTATTTATGTAAGTTATATTTAATTTAATTTAATAAACTAGTAATTGGGTCAATAAATGTTAACGGATTTTTTTGTGACACTTGGCTCATTTTTGATCATTCTTCCTTGACTGCTTCGGTAAGTAAGTTTTTATTTGTAATTTTATCATTCTTCAATCTTCTTTAAACTTCTTCCCAAAGATTTTCTATCGGGTTTAGGTCGGGAGATTGTGGAGGGATTCTTTATTGTTTTGGTGCGTTTCTATTTACAACATTACTAAATAGAAGCCATTCTTCTACATTCCGATGTTTAGGATCGTCCTGTTGAAATATAAAACAGTGCCTCAGCCCCAAATTTTCTGCACTGGAGTGCAAGTTAGGTTTTAAAATATCAAGGAAAACATACTGATTCATGATACTATATATAACTTGGAGATCGCCAACACCTGAGGAAGACATACAGCCCCACACCATAATTCCTCCTCCACCATGCTTGTATGTAGGAACTAAATTCTTTAATTTCATTGTATAATTTTTTTCCTCCACACTCTGGCATTTCCATCAACCCTAAAAACATTGAACTTGGATTCGTCACTAAAAATAACTTTGTTCCAAAAAATCAGAGGCTCATTAATGTAATTTTTAGCAAAAACTATCTTTTGGCTCTGTTAACTTTACTAATAAAAGAATCCTTTCGTGCCGAGTGTGAATTAAGTCCATAACATTTTAAAATATTCCTTACCGTTTGTGGTGTTACGATTATTTGGTAATCTCGTTGCAGTGCAGCAGCCACAGACGGTGCACTCATTGTAGGATTATCATTCACAGATCGCGAAATTGCACGCCTATCATTTCTCAAACTTTTTTTGAGTCCTTAAGTAAGCCTAATAGGTCCTTAAATGTAAACAAATTTAAATTAGCCTTTTGTAATATATTATTATATAATAATAATAATAATCTTTATTGCTTTAAAGGTTTTACAGCACCTTGTAGCAAGGAGTTTGTTTTTCAAACAAATATACAAAAACATTTTTATAAATAATAAAATTCATAAATATTAATATTATACATAGGTACAAAATTATATGTTAATTATATTATCAATAATCTACGATTTCTTTATGATAATTTATCTGACTTTCACCAAAACAAAAATGAAACCTATAAAAATGACTGTAAATATAGACAATTTAAAAAAATAAAATAAATAAAATAAACATTTGGGTTTGAGTTCAACAGGGAGTTTGAAGTCAGCCATTGTGTAGTGTGGACGTGTCTCTAGTGTTTCCAGTTTTGATAGTTTTTTTAAGTGGTACAACTGTAGCTTTTCAGTATAAAAAGTATTTAGAACGATCAAGTCTGAAGTATAGTTCATCTGTATGAAAAAATATCTTTGAACAATTGTGGTGCGAATTAAATATCATCACCAGAAATTATCCTTTAAGGTAGTGTAAAGAAATAACTATTAGTGCCTTACGTCACTGGTGAGTCACATGACCTGTAATTGCAACTAACTGTATAGCATTTACCTACCGCCTATTAAAAGTTTTGGTTTTTGTTTTCAACGGTCGATTACCAAAAGCAATATAAAAGTTAAGTATACAAAATAATTCAGAAATTTGCACTAGCTCATTGACATTTCTAATTATGGAAGACAAATTGGACAAACTAACTCAAGTAATCTCAAATTTCCAAATATCCTTTGCATCGAATGCAGAGTTAGTTTCAAGTGAGATTAAAATAGTTAAAGAAAGCCTTCTAAATACAGAAAAAAAGATTGATGAAATTAAGTCTTTCACAGAGCAATTCAAAAAAGATATCAATAAGGTTCAGGAAACAATAAAACAAACAGAACAGAAATGTAATAATTTTCATAAAATACTAGAAGAAAAGTATGAGTTGATAAAAAGAGAAAGAAATATCATCCTTTTTAACATTAAGGTCCAAACAGAAGATACAGAAAATGATCTCTTATTATTGGTCTTGAAAGTTTTTACAGATGTTTTGAAAATCGAAGCCAATATCAGGGACATAGATTTTGTTAGATTATTAGGCAAAAAAAATTCTAATTTGAGACCGATTCTCGTAAAGCTTAGCACCTTAAGGATGAAATATCAAATCCTTAAAGCATCTCAATTGCTAAAGGGAACAAACATAGGATTATCACAAGATTATAGTAAATAAGTCAGAGAAAAAAGAAAAATTCTCTTACCTTACTTTAAACAAGCAAGAAATCAAAATATCCGTGCTTTTTTGATTCATGATAAATTGAAAATGAATGGCACAATATTCACAGTGGATAACATACATAAATATGAAAGTGAGCTTGAAGCACTGCAACTAAATCGAAACAGCACACCTGTAACTACCGGGCCATCTATTTCTGAAAATAATACTAAAGAAAAAAAGGAAATTATGCACATTGATAAGATATATGCCACGGATTCATCTGAATTTGAAGAAAGCGATAACAACCAAGGTGTTAAATCACTCAGTCTTTATGATGAAATTAAAATTGCCAAAAGAAAAAGTAAGCGAGAGAGACAGAGCGAAAGCCCTAAAGAGCAGAGAAAGAAAGGCGTGTTTACCTTAGGGACAACACAACCATGACTGCCGCAGGATAATGATAACCTTCTTGTCAACAACGGAGTATCAACAGGCTATCTACCGGTAAATAAACTACATCATAATGTTAATAGTGTTGCCGATATTCAAAAGAATAATTGTGCTAATATTTCTAATATTTTTAAAATTTGTTTTTGGAATATTGCTGGATTTAAATCATTGCATCTATTAGATGAAAATAGAATAAATTATTTACTTAGCTTAGATATTATATGTGTATGTGAAACCTGGGTACACTCTACTTATGTCAATATTCCCTCTTTTTTAAATGATTATATATCTTACAAAGTTGATGCTACTAAAGATAAGAGTAAGGGGAGATCAAGTGGAGGAATTATGATTTTCATAAAAAAATGTTTGAATATACAAATTGATCTAATTACTACCAGCAATTATTGGATCTTCCTTCTATTAAAATTTAAATCAGAAACTTTGATATTGGGAATTGTTTACTGGAAACCAGACCTGGATACTGAGATAATAGTAAACTTATTTAGTGATGAACTGCATGATTTAAATCTAATATATGGTAATAATAAAATTTGTATCCTGGGAGATTTTAACTCTAGAATTTCTGAATTAAATTCTTTTGAAAATGATATTTTTGAGGGAACAAAGTTATTTGGAAAAAGGAAAACTTCGGATAAAATATCCAATGAAAGAGGTAAAAAATTGGTCCACTTGATGGAAAGTGAGGGTCTAATTGTATGTAATGGACGTACATTCACTGACTATCCCGGTAACTACACATTTTTTGGCAATAAAGGGTGTAGTGTGATTGACCTTGCATGGGTAAATAGCCCTACCCTAGATATTGTACATGATTTCCAGATATTCCCCATTCCTGAGCTCTCTGACCACTCGCTCTGTCTCTTGGAGCTAAATATCCAAAATAATGAATCTCAAAATCGTAAAACATCCTCACCTACGCAAATCATTAAATGTAACGAGGACAATCTAAAATTGATTCACAGGATAATTCAAGAACTTCCCAACATTTACGTAAATGGAAACATAGATGAGCTATACAATAATTTCATTCATGCACTTAATATCTCAATCACAACTTCAGGAAGCAATATAATTATATATCCAGGTAAAAAATATTTTAAAAACCGTTGGTTTGACAATGAATGTAAGTTATCAAAACAAAATCTAAACACCCAATTTAAATATGCAAAAAAGTCTAATTTTGACAAACTGCAAACAGAACAATACCTGAAAACAAAAGCAGCCTATAGAAATCTAATTCTGAACAAGAAAAAAGTATACAACAATGATCTAAAAAATGATATTCATAATGTAAAGAATCCCGGTGAGTTTTGGAAAATAATAAACTCAATGAAACCAAAAATGCCAACTAAAAAAGTAATTAGTATTGACATTTGGGAAAATTATTTCAATGAAATTTCTAAGCCAAAAGTAATTGACAATACAATGTACTTTGGTGTTCTTCATCCAACCCTTGACTGCTCATTCACCATGGCCGAATTGATCAATGTTATAAGCTCCTCTAAGAATGGCAAAGCCCCAGGACCAGATAAAATACCTGTGGAAATATATAAGGTGCTACCAGCAAACTGGTTACACTACCTACTCAACCTTTTCAATTCAATTTATACTGAAGAATACGTTCCTGAGAAATGGTCACTCGTGAAAATGAAAATGTTATATAAGAAGGGAGATGCTTCTGTTCCTGAAAACTACAGACCTATTGCACTTGTTAATGTTCTAACTAAAATGTTTACAGGGTTAATACATAATAGAATCATTGACTGGATTGAAAATAATGGAATTTTACCTGAGGAACAGATGGGCTTCAGGCCAGGTCGTGGTTGTACTGATGGTATCTTCTGCCTGTCTGCCATAATGAACATTTATTTAAGAAATAATAAAAGGCACTGTTTCATTATTTTTGTTGATCTCAAACGAGCCTTCGACACTATACCTCACGGAAAATTGTGGGAAAAAATGTACAACATGGGGATATCTTCAAAAATAATTAGAATGATAAAAGAACTATATAAGAATGCTAAAATGTTCATAGAGGAAGACTCTAGCAAATCAAAAGAATACCCTATTACAGAGGGAGTTTTGCAAGGGGAAAAACTAAGCCCATCTCTCTTCGCTCTATACATAGGAGACCTAATACAGTTTTTTATGGACCAGGGTGCTGAAGGTATTTATATAAATTCATCACATCATGTTTTACTACTAATGTATGCTGATGATATAGCAATATTCGCAACATCCATACAGGATGCTCAGTTTAAACTGAATCTCCTAAAGAAATATTGCGATAACAATTTTCTACAGGTCAACACAAACAAGACTGTCGTTCTTCCAGTTCATAAAGGTAGGATAGGTAAGAGAAATATGAAAACATTGTTCTATAATAGGGAGGAAATTAAGTTCGTAAAGGAATATACTTACTTAGGGATAATGTTTTCTAAATCTGCCAAATTCAACCAGGCCACCAAAGCAGCAGTTTCGAAAAGCCACGTAGCATTATCGAAAGTCTTCTCAATATTATGCAGAAGTAAAACTGATTCCTGGCAAGCTAAAATTCAACTCTTCGAATCCATAATATCTGGCACACTTTTGTACGGGTGTGAGGTATGGGGTCTTTCTAATTCTGACATTCTGGAAACAGTGCAATTAAAATTTTTGAAAAAGATACTTCAGCTTCCAAAAACCACCCCAAGTTCTTACCTCAGAACTGAAACAGGCTGTAGACCTTTGCATTTAAAGGTATTTAAACGTACGCTTAACTGGTGGCACAAAGTACTCTCAATGTCAGAAAGCAGACTGCCACTCCAATGTTATAAAAGACTGAGAGAGTTGGAAAAAATGAAGGCTATACCATATAACTGGGCTACTGAAGTAAAAAATACCCTATTCTCGATAGGAGCCAAGGAAATATGGGAGGCTCAAGATACAAACGTCCTTCTGAAAGAGATGAAAAATTTGGTACTAAGGATGGATAACCACCTTTTAAGCAAAGATATTGATAAAGTAATACAATCCTCATTTAGCGATATATATAGAAACATATCAACGCTTGCCTTAGGTGAAGATTATATAAAATATCGATGCCACCTAAATAAAATAAGACTAATTTCACAAGTACGATTAGCTGGCTCCAAATTTCAGAGACTCATAATGAACTCAATCCTATATAATTTTGATCCGAAATCCTCATGTCCTCTTTGCAACAAGAATGAACCAGACAATTTTCAACACTTTTTCACATCATGCCCCATCTTAAATCCGTTCAGAAACCAATTTCTTATAAAATACAGCAACATTGAGAAAACAAATAAAGAAATGTTCCAGGACATCCTAACAATCACGGACTCTAATAAACTTAAAGATATTTTTATTTTCATTGTAGAAAGTTTAAAAATAAGAAGTTTTTTAATGTTTGATTAAAGGAGATAGTCATGTAACATGTCATAAAATGTTTATTTTAATATATTATTATATAATATATTAATCTATGAGCATTTATTATTCAGTGTTGAAGTTGCTTATTTCAGTCTATGTGAGAGTTCAGGCACTTTATGAGTAGTGTTTTTTTAACAATGAGTAATGTTCGTAAATTAAAAAAGATGCCCCTGTATTCAGTTGACGCTCCAAGATATTTTTTTCAAGTCTTTGCAAAATATGCTCAGAATGACATTTTAGTTTTTATTAATTAAAATATAATCAATACATATTGATATTGATAATTATTATTAGAACTGAATTAATAGTAGGCACCTCATATAAAGTGGATGTTAAAATCTATTGACCGCTAAATACATTTAATTGCAGGATCAATTAAATATTGGATCGTATTTTCAGAGCGGCACGAGACAACGAATCTACGAACGGATGAACCTGTTTATTTAATCAGTGTTCGTAAAATATTTTCAGCTTTTCACGAGGTATTAAGCATGGATGAGGTTTATAAAACTTTATTGAAGTACCCGCCCACAAAGTATTTTCCCTTCAGGAAAATCTTATGAATAATATTTAAACTAAGTCTTAGAGCACAGTCTCTATGTCATATGTTATTTAAAGGGCCTCTTTCATCAGATTCATCTCTCATCCTCGTGATGAGTTTTTAAATAGAGTAATACTAAACTTTTGCCGTGAATTTTAAACGTTACCTTTAAATAATTCTATTCGGTTCAAATGAATTATTTCGATACGAAGATTCGAGGCAAGGTCAGATAATTGCAAATGAATTTTACATCACAGTTCGCAGTGTCTCGAACTGTGTTTTAGTTAGCAGAGAGACAGTTTTATCCGTAGCTTAGATTTCATCTAAAAATATACCTGGATAAGCTATTATTCAAAATTTAAAAAATGTGTTTAAAAAAACATTTTGTAACACTTATTTTCTCACGACTCAGAATGTTGTAGACCGTTTTTCATGACTCTTCCATAAAAAAGAGAAATATACATATATGTATAATTTATTTTAACAATTTATTTATTGTTCAATAATCCAAAAAAATGTTATGGTTCTTTATAATAGAAGAAGAACTCAATGACAAGATATCAGGATAATAATAAATTTTAAACAACTAGTATAGAAAAAGTAATACTCTGTGAAACAAATTTATGTGAACCCATTTTCTCCCTAATTTCTTTTTAATCTGTTTTCCCCTTTTATTTATTGTTATCATTTGAAAAAATGTCCACAAAGTTCATGTTAAAAAAAAAAAAAATAGATGAGTAAGGAAATTTTTTATGTTCCATTTTTGACCATGAAGGATTATAAGAACATTTTGAATATGGCCATGTTTAATTTAATCATTATGGTTGTTGCAAAGTCATTACGTCCTTCGTTGTAATTAGAAGAAAGAAAAAACACTTTGTATTATTCAAAAAGTTCAGCCCCCCCATCATGCAGTGTTCCAACATTGGAACAATTATGTTTATTGCAGTAGGTATAGCTATATAAAATATAATAATATTTTAAAATTATTTTTGAATATTTCTAGATAAAAGAATTTAAAACTAAACTCAATAGGCTAATAACATATATATATATATACATACTTATCAATATTATAAGTATATGAAACTAGCTTTCCCACAAGTAAGCTGTTCTAATATTGGAGCATCGGGAAAAAGTGTGTTTTCTTTTTAAAAAATCTGGAATATAAAAACACACACACACACACACACACACACAAAAAATCTGGTGCGTGCGCGCAACACACAATTTCACTTACCAACTTACTTAGATAAGAAATTGACGTGTTTTGTTAAATATAATTTCCCAAAGTCACACATTTTTCTACATCCATATCTTATTTTTGTTAATCGTTAAAGCCGTTTTTGAGTAAATAAAAAAACCCGTGAAAATGATACAAAATTTATTAAGTAAAGTCCCCCCTCCGGTTAATCAATTTTAATGAAATTTTAACAGTCATATCTCGGGCATATACATACATCAAATACCCAGTTTGATCAAAATCGTTAAAGCCGATTTAGAGAAAATCGAAAAAAACCTAAAAAGTTATTAAGTAAAGTACCCCCTCCCTTTGAGTAATTTTGATGAAATTTATGCTGTCACATCGTGGGCATATACCTACACTAAATACCCAATTTTAGGATCGCACGGTTTATAGTTTTTGAGCTAGTCTGTTCACACACAGACACACAGACACACAGACACACACACACACACACACAGACCATTTCGCGGGACTTGGTCATTTCGACTCAGGGGACCCCAAAACGTGTATTTCCGTTGAAAACTGGAAGTCGAATTTTTTCACGATCGCAATACTTCCACTTACTATATATTTCATATATAGGTAAGTGGAAGTAAAAAAATGCAATATATAATGACTGTCGTCTTTTGGAAAGGGAAGAAAGTGTTTAAACATTTCTGCTCTATGACCATTTTCAGATTTAAAGTAAACGAAATATGTACGTTGTTATACATGATTTTTTTTTTAAATTAAATACTAATTAAAATATTATTTTTGTATATATATTCATTATCCATGGATGTAAACCTTATAATATTTTTAGAAAAGTACAATTATAAAATACAATGCAGTTTCGATAATTCGAACCGAATTAAAATAAAAAAAGTTAAAATAATTTTTTTTTCCCAAATGCTATTTCAATTAAATTGATCATCTAATTAGTTATTGGTATTCTGCAAATTATATTTATTTTAAATATAATTAAAGGAAAAAAATATTTTTTTTGTCTTATCAATTCTCACGGATACACAATGCAGAATACCTCTGAACTTTACCCGGTAAATGTAATCGAACTTCTAGCCGCGCGTCGGTTAAGGTGGGCGTGCAAAATCGCGAGTCTTATTTGCGAACGATTACCTAAAAGATTAATAAACGCATTGCGGACTGGAAAATGCCCGAGGGGTAAGCCGAGGCTAAGAAGGGAGGATTGTGTGAGGTGTGATCTTGTTGAGTTGTGTTTGGAAGGGTGGCGATGGATATGGAGCGATTGGTGGTGTCTGCATCGAGCCTTCGGGTCCGTTAAGCCTTTATTCTACTCTATTCTACTCTATTCTTATTAATTCTTAAAAACTGCTTTGTTAATTTTAGATGATTTATCGATATGAATTCAGCTCTAAGTTTGAGAGTGATTCAACTGTTTACCTAATTACATACAAATATATTTTCAATGAATTTATGGTTATCCGAACCACTCCTGACAAAATTTGTTCGGATTATCGAGACTGTTCCTTATATTCAATAATAAGTAGATACAGGAAAAGTTAGTTGACTTTGCCTAGAAATGAATTCTTACTAAACGTAACAGTAAAAGTCTATTAAAAATAAGACGATTAACTTTTCCTAAGAAGAGCTTGTTAAAAGTTGAATAAGATATTTTGCTCTCTACGTTTACTTTATTTTGATTATTCCCGTTCCATTTGTTTACTAAAGTTATCTTTGGTTACTTGGTAATTGTTGTAGCGTAACAGTGATCAAGATTTCAGTGTATTTACTTCAAGGTGTAATTACTAGACATTGATCAAACCGTAATATGCCACCAGGCACCTTATAGTAGTAAAAAATCTAGTGGAAATGGTTGGGAGGGGGGTAAATAAATAGCGCTGTATCAATTAATATATTTCATAATTGTAAACTTGATGATATATTTACCAACACATATTATTTCATTTCAAATTCACCTTATTTATTTAAATCATTAAATGTCAATAGCCTTCTACTTTATTTAGTTATTCGAAATTCTTACTGACTTAACCTAAAAAAAAAAATCTTTATCTATTGAATATATATATCAGTTTTTAACATCAAAGTTATATATAGGTCTTAATCTTTCGTAAAATTTATTTTTCTGATTCTTTTTTTTTTTTTTTTTTTTTATTTGATGTTATTTAACGTCGCTTCGACTGCTCTGGCCATTAGCGACGACATCTTCTTAAATGTATGGCATTAATTTTGTTCTCTTGAGGTATCTTAGGGTTTTTTCTACACCAATGTTTGTTTTATAGGGATACGGCATTATGATGTTGAGGTCGCGGCGTTCCTTCGAGTATATGTGACATACGAAGAGATGTTCCACTGTAAGAGGAGTATTATCACAAGTTTGGCAAGTTGGCCGGTGAAGTCCAATAAGCAGGTGGATGTGAGTCGGCTTCGTGTGTCCAATTCTAAGTCTGGTTATTATGGCTGCTTCCTTCGTACTTAGGTTTTTTGGTGGCACCCAGGCATGGTTTTCTTCTTTGATCAGGCGAAGGTGATTTCGTTCTGTATTTTGCCACTCTTCGTTCCATTTTCCCTTTACGCTGTTTTTGACCTGTTTGGCCCATTCGGTGGGAACTATGTATTTCAGATCAGGAGGGTCAGAGCTCTTGGCTGCTTCTTTTGCCAATTGGTCAGCTTGTTCGTTTCCTTTAATTCCGACATGAGAAGGAACCCACAGCATCGTTACTTCCCCCCCCGCTCTTCAATTGTTGGAAGTTAAGTTCCTGAATTTGTTTATGTATTTCGTTGTTGCTCCATATATTTTGCAGTCCCTTAATTACAGACAGTGAATCAGTCGCAATTATTGATTTTAGAATACCTTTGTTATTAATGTATTCGAACGCTTTAAGTATTGCCACTGACTCGCTAGTGAAAATGGAATTTGTGTCGTTTAACTTCCATTTATCAACACTCGTCCTGGTCACCATGCTACATCCCACACCGTTTTCATCCTTAGATCCGTCGGTGAAGATCAATTCATGGTCTGTATATAAGTTTTCGGTTATTTCATGGTATCTAAATTTTAATATTTCTGGCGAGGTATTCTTTGTAAGCTTGGTTAGCTCGAGCTCTGTATTAATTAATGGGACTGTCCATGGTGGAGTATCTCCTATTTTTTGGGGAACAATATCTGTGGGCAAGGAGAGGTTGAACTCATTAAGGTAATGGGTGATTCTATCCTTGAGCGTTTCCGGTCTACGAGGTTCAATGTTATTATAATTTTGTAGAATGTTATAGATGTTGTGGTCTGGCATGCTGAAAATTTTCATCGCGTAGCGGAGCACTAGCAGTTTCCTTCTGTGTTGCAGTGGTAATTCCCCGGTTTCGCTTAGTAGGGCTGATATGGGACTTGTTCTAAACGCCCCGGTAGAAAGCCTCAGTGCCAAATTCTGAACGGAGTCCAATTTACTTAGAAGGCTGGTGCATGCTGAGGAATACACAATGCAGCCATAGTCTAGTTTTGATCGTACTAGTGTTCTGTACGTTGTAAGCATTATTTTCCTATCGGCACCCCACCCTTGGTGGAAGAGGATTTTTAGAAGGTTCAGTCTTCTATTGCACTCCTCTTTCAATTTTTCTATGTGGTTTTTCCATTTTAGTTTTCGATCTAAAATAATGCCTACAATTTTTATTTCGTTGCAAAATTCGATGTCGAGGTTGTTTAAGGAAATTTGTCTAATCCTCTGCAATTTCTTTTTCCTAGAAAAAATAATTGCTTGTGATTTTCCTGCAGAAAATTTGAACCCTGTCTCTCTCCCCCATTGTTCTAATTGGGATATTGTTTCCTGTATTATTTTTCTTGTGAGGATTAGATCTTTCCCTTTGCAACAAAGTAATAAATCGTCGGCATAAAGAAATCCTTTTACGGGTAAGTTAATGCGTTTGCCTATGTCGTTTATAGAAATGAGGAACAGTGTTACACTTATGACTGAGCCTTGCGGAACTCCATTTTCAAGTTCAACCTCGTCGGAGTAGACTTCATTTACTCTTACCTGCATAACCCTACTGTTTAAAAAATTTTTAATGAAAAGGAGCATATTTCCCCTTACACCACTTCGGTATAGGTTTTCAATGATTCTTGGTCGGTATACCATGTCGTACGCTTTCTGTATATCAAGACTGACAGCTATTAAACTCATGTTATCGGTGAATGCTGTTAGTATTTCGTTACTGATGTTAGTGAGGTGGTCAGTTGTAGAGTAAGTACGTCTAAAACCTGCTTGGTTTTTGTAGAAAAAATTTTTTTGCTCAAGGTACCATAGGAGCCTTTTGTTGATTATTGTTTCCATGAGCTTGCACATTGTGCATTTGTGCATGTCAACGATATAGGTCTATAGTTTTGAGGGTCTTGTTTATTTTTATTTGGTTTTAGCACTGGGATCACAATAGATTTTAGCCATTGGGTAGGGAAAACATTTTGAGTCCAGATCATGTTGTATAAGGAGAGCAGATATTTTTTGCCAGTTTCTGGCAATTTCTTAAGAAATATCGAGGGTATATCATCGGGTCCTGCGGAAGTGTTTTTCATATTTTTGAGACAGTCGTCTAATTCTCTTTCAAATATCTGAGTGTTCAAAAAGTGTGTATTTTCAACAGGATCTATCGAGTATTCAGTTTTGGCTGGTTTTGGCGGTGTTACATAGTTGGAGCTCGACGAATGGAGGGAAAAATTTTTGCTTGGTATATTTCTTTGCTATCATTTATTATTTCATTCTCGTTTATTTTTAAAGAAGTTATTTTATTTTGTTTGTAAATTCCTCGAATTTTTCTAATTTTCTCCCAAGTATCTTTAATTGAGGTCGATTCTTTAAGGCTGTTAAGGTATTGTTCCCAACTAGCTCTTTTAGATTTTTTTAAAATTAATCGGCAAATAGCTCTTTTCTTTTTGAAATCGATTAAGTTTTCATTACTTTTATGTCTCCGAAATTTATAGAATGATTTTTTCGCTGTTTTTACCGCATCTCTACATTCATTATTCCACCAGGGAACAAGAGAGTTCTTGCATGTCGTTTTTGTTTTTCCTACCGTCTTTAAAGCAGCATTAGTAATAATTTCTGTGAAATCTTTTATTAGCATATCTATGTTTGCCATTTCGAGAATAGGAGGTTTTGTTGTTAAACTGTTGTCTATATGTTGAGCATACTTCGCCCAGTCCGGGCTTTTTAAATTCCACCTGCTGATTTTTAATGTTTTGTTAGTTTTATTAATGACATTAATGACATTTATTAATGGCATAAGGTTCTAAAAAATTTAGAAAATATCAAAGGTAGTTTAAATTTTTCTAGATTATGTTTTTTGTTAATTTGAAAAATCCAAATATGCTCACTTTAGAAATGTGAAATTTTAAAATTCACTCTAAATAATTTGTATTTTAAGAATATCATGATAAAGAAATTTTTAACAGCTTTTAAAATGTTGTGTATTCCTAATCTTAATTGAAGGAATGTAATAAAATAAAGGAAACAATTGTGGCTGTTTTCTTTTTTCTTTTGATCTCTTATGTCCTAGTTTTGTGCTTTACCGAAAAATTCGGTTCCCGATGGTCAATAACTTATACATTTCTCTATCACTTATTTTTGACATTTATTAGCATTGAAGCAGACAGACAAAATCAACAAAAAATCATATTAATTCTACTCTTGATAAAACAAAAATGTTAAAATACCCCTCCCCTTGCTCTATCGATTTTTTTAAATGAAAAGCAATTATTTTAGGCAAACGTAAAAGGAAAAGTAATCATTTTTGGGTACAATATAGACAAAATAAAAGGCAATTAAGCAATTAAGTACTCACCTAACCTTTCAGTTGATAATTGCATCTATTACGCCAAAAAATTCTTTCTTGAGTTTTGATCTTTCATTTGAAGATGAGTCGATAAACAAAAAAAATAAAATAGGAATACTAAGACAAACTGAGGTTATTCAATTAATTTCTTTTAAGGCGAATTATTTATTTTAACAAAAATTTTTGTTTAAAAGCTTATTATGGAAAATAGATTAATAACAGTTAAAATGGTAACAAAATGTCTAACCTTAAATTACTCAACATTAAAGACCAAAGTGATTAGTGAAATTTACACAATCTTCTTCTTTTGATGAAATTTCTGACCTAAACAAAGTTCAAAATTTTCCTATTATTTGTCAAATAAGCCTTATAATTTATAAAAATAAAGTTTTAAATTAAATAAATAAATTATGCATGTTCCAATGAATTTTTGTTTTTAGAATGATACAGAATATAATTTTAAGAGAACGCACCCATTAGCCTTTCACCTTTTTCTTTAATATTAAAATTTTTAATTTTTTTTTAACTGTTTTGTTTCAGATTTTATTTAGGAACAACCATGTTCAACAGTTCCTTTTAAAAAATATCTTTAATTAAAAAAATTTTTTATGGTTTAAGCTTCAAGATAGAGATATTGAGAGAGACATTTTTCTGTTGAACCCATATTCCTGTATTAAAAAAAAATCATATATTTCATATTATTTTATGGAATAAGTTAGTTTTGAAGATCGACATTTTTTTTTTAAATTTTTTATTTAGTTGATATTTCGAAATATATTAGAAACACGGACCATCCGGAACTATGGTGAAATGTTTCTGAGGTTGTAGATCTTAGATGCCAGTTTTGAAATATAAACTATATAAAGTTTTTCTGCAACTCTGGTACCGAGAACTAGGTTCTTGAGGAAAGCCATGGTCTCATATTCATGGGAGCTTGCACCACGTCCTACTATCACAGCATTTCATGAAGTAGAAAAATAAATATTGTACTAAAATTTAAAAAACTTTTTGGAAAATTGTTCCAAAAAAAATATATTTTTTTAGTGAAAAATACTATTGTGCTCGACCTCACCTTCGAATTCTTTCATGAATAGCGAAATCGGCAACTAAAAATATGAGCTTGATCAATCTCCAGAGTTCTACTGGGCTGTAGTAGGATCTATATTTATCTTTAAGAGTTGGCGATAATTATTGTCATGATTTTTTTATTATAACTATAAATACGCGAGACAAAATGGACTGTTCTTCTAAAATTATTTTTCTAAGGAATAATTACATCGAAGTAATTTCTATTAGATATTACAATTGCCGTGAACATTTTTAAGTATTTACAATTACTGTATTCAATAACTTTGTTTTGCTAAGTAATTACATTTACAATTATCTGCAATTCAATTAAAATTACATGTACTTTTATTGGCAGTAGTAGGGTTAAAAGTAAAAAAAAAAGTTTTATTAAATTTATTTCTGATCAGAATTTACGAATAGAAAATATTTTCTAAAAAATTACTTTATTGTATTATTAGTTACCTTTGCGTCATGGGGTCCGCAGGGGGAGCCAGGGGAGGGAAGCTGAGCCCCCTAGAATTTTTTTGTAATTTTCTCAGTTAATTCTTGACGTATAATCATGTATATTTAAAACCTTATATCCCACATTTCAAATACTTATAAGTGCTAGAAGAATTTAAAAAAAAAAAACATTGCCGATAAATTACATCGGTTTGGAGAAAGTTGAAGATTTATCTAAAACTTGATTTTTTACTCGGTTTTTTTATTTATTTACGGTTTTTAGTAGCATCGGATTATAAATATAGGGATCGAAGTATAGTATTTTCAATAAGAATCCGTCATAAAAAAATGTAACATTCCCTTGGAAAGTTAGGTGCGCATTGGTGGGAAACTTAAGAAGTTTACGGAGGCAGCAACATTAGGAAAATAGTATAATATAATATAATATATATATATATATATATATATATATATATATATATATAATCATAGTTAAACCCCATTATTTAAAAA